>LGRX02012178.1:0-62204 GCA_001247695.2 Cymbomonas tetramitiformis
GAAAATGGCATTAAAATCAGAAGTATGCGCCTTGAGCTTAGAGTCCGAAGCACGGAGTAAGAACAGGCGGAGCATAAAGCATTAAGCACGGAGTCTGATCAGACCAAACATAGTGCGCTAGGCACGGAGCTCACAGCCCCTCACACAGCCCCTCACAGCCCCCCACTGCCCCCCTCACTCTCACCCCCCACTGCTCCTCACTGCCCCCCACTGCCCTCACTGCCCCTCACCGCCCCTCATCGCCCCACACTGCTCCCTCACCGCCCTCACCGCTGCCCCTCATTGCCCCCACTGCCCTTCACTGTCCCTCAATGCCCCCCACTGCCCCTCTCTGCCCTCCACTGCCCCTCACTGCCTTTCAATGCCCCTATCCTCACTGCCCCTCGCTGCCCCCTCACCGGCCCCCTCAATGCCCCTGCTGCCCCCTCATGCCCCTCTGCCCTTCACCGCCCCTCACTGCCCTCACCGCCCTCAAGGGCCCTCATCAACCCTCATTGCCCTCACGGCCCTCCTTACTACTTCCCCCCACTGCTATTCACTGCCCTTCACCGCCCTCATTGCCCTTCACCGCCCCTCATTGCCCTTCCTCACTGCCCCCCACTGCCCTCTCACGGCTCCCTCACCGCCCCTCACCGCCCACACCGCCCCTCATTGCCCCCATTGCCCTCACCGCTCACTGCCCCTCACCGCCCTCGTCGCCCCCCACACTGCTCCCTACCGCCCCTCATTGCTCCTCATTGTCCTCACCGCCTCACTGCCCCTCACTGCTTCTCATTGCCCTCATGGCCCCTCACTTCCCTCACTGCCCCTCACTGCTCCCCCTCATTGCCCCCTCAATGCCTCCTCACCGTTTTCTTCACCGCCCTTCACTGCCCCCCCATTGCTCCTCATTGTTCCCCACCGCCCCATTAAAGGCCCCTCACTGCTCCCTCACCTCCTCACCGCCTCACCGCTCTCATTGATCTTCATTGCTCCCCTCACCGCCCACCGCCCTCACGTTTCCTCACACAGCACATCCGCATCACCGCCTCACTGCTCCTCACTGCTCCCCTCACCGCTCCTCACCGCCCCTCACCGCCCACTACAGGAAGATGGCACCAAAATCAGAGCTATGCGCCACGAGCTCAGAACCCGAAGCACGGAGCACGAGCGGGCGGAGCATAAAGCATTGAGCACGGAGTATGGCCAGACCAGACATAGTGCGCAAAGCACGAAGTATAGGCAGATTGAGCACAAAGCACAGAATAGTGAACACATAGCCTGGTTTCTGGAGAATGGGTACAACAAGCATAAAGCAAGAACAATGCAAGCACAAAGCACAAAGCACAAATCAGTAAGATTGGGAAGTTTGAGCACAAAACAAAGAGAATGGGCACACGGATCAAAGAACACAGATCACTGTGTAAGGACAGTCCAAGTTCAAAGCATAACACACAGTGAAAGGGAAGCATGGGCACAGACCACACAGCATAGAGCACAGAATATAGAACCTTGGGAAAATAGGAGCACTAAACACAGCGCACATAGCACACAGCAGGTGCAGTTGAAGCATAGAACACAAAGTACAGATCATAGAAAGTGGAAGGGCCGAGCAAAAAGCACCAATTTTAAAGCTCAGTTTGTAGACAGGTCGAACAATAAGCATAAAGCACAGATCATGCAGTACAAAGCACGGAGTACAGAATATAGAGCACAAAGCACTGGCAAACCTTATATGGAGCACAGAACACAGAACGAATTTTTTGCACAAATTTAACACATTGTAAGGAATGTGGACAACCAGAGCACAGAAGTCAGAGCACAAAACAAAAACACCTCAAGCAAAGAGCACAGAACACAAAAAGGGGGAAAGCCGTGCTTAAAGCACAAGGCAGAAAGCATAGAACCGAGGCATCATGAGAACAAAGCACAACGCATAAATTGCAGATCATTGATAAACCTAGCCCAGAACAACCGTAGGGAAAGTAGGAGAACAAAGCACAGTAAATTGAAGTGTGCCAGGAAGCAGTGTAATCAGCACAACGAGCAGATAAAGTTGAAGCATAAAACAATGGGCACAAACCACAGAAAGCGGATAGGCCGAGCACAGAATATAGGACTTGAAACATCAATCACAAGCAAACAGAGAACACAACACACGGCACAGAGAACTAAGTACAATGCACAGAGCACGGAATACATAGCACAAAACAGGGGCAGGCGGAACACAAAGCATAAAACACAGGGGCCCGAGCCCGGACAGCACAGACATATAACTAGAAACATGACTAGTTTGAAATCAGGACATAGAACTGAAAGTACATGCAGACAGAACACCAAGCACATGGATGTACAAGACCATATTGCACCTTGCATTGAAACTTTCCCATTAAGAGCCCCTCAGCAAGCCACAATAAATAAACCCCACTCACAAAGCAAAAGCAGCAAGAAATCACAAGCCACAACACTTAGCCTGAAAACAAGTTTGGGTATGAGTGAACAGGCGGACCCCACTGAAGAAGAGCACGAGGGAGATGAGCCTGAGGAAGAAGACCCGGCATTCGAATTTCAGTAGTAGACACACTTGCAAGGCTAGGTAGAGAATGGGATGCCATGTCCTATGCTCTGGTTGAGCATCAGCCTGACGGAGACGTCCGCGATACCTGGGCTCTGGCTTATGCCCGGGCGAGGCTGGCTTACCCTGAATACCCCTTAGACGAGGCTGGGCGCCCTCTGAGAATTGGGAGCTATGCCCGTACCCGTCGTAGAATCAGGAAGTACGACAAGTACGGGCTGCCCCTCTGCTGCATCACTTGCAGGTGCAACGGTGCCAACTGGCGGCAGAATATCGATACTGAATCCGAGGGATCAGTATGAGGAACAATGATAGAAAAATGATTGAAGTTAGAAAATTTCTTGTAAATTTTATTATTCTTCAAGTATCACTTGCAATCATAAACTTTTGTGCTATAGCTTCACACCCATCAATTCAGCAATTAAAGGGAACCTGGGAAACCGCCCTGAAACAAGACTTGCCGACAACCCACGTTACATGCAATAAGAGTATCACACTGCTGAATAGACCACGCTTTTCACACTTGCTTCACAATGCACAGAGCACAGAACTAGGTCAGCCCGAGCAGATAGCTAAGAGCACAAAGCATCTGCTAATTGAGTACGGAACACAGTCAAATAAGCATAGGCAGTTGAAATATAAAGCGGATGTTAGAAAGCATAGGGCAAGTGAAGGTCAAACACGGAGTCCATTAAGGAAAATGCAGAAAGCAAGTAAACCGACCATGAAAATCAGAGCACGGGACAATGAGGATGTGGAGTTAGATTCAAAGGCACATGCTAGGGAGCAATCAACCTCGAAGGCCCGAACACAAGGCATTGAGCACTTGATGCAAAACAATGACAACCCGAGCAGATATTACAAATCACAAAGCATTGGTGGCCAGAACACAAACCACACAATTTTTTCCATTGAAATAGCAAACAAAGCACAAAGGGGACTAAAAGGAATGTCTGCAACAAAACTGCAGGAGAAGGCGACGGAGGAGTTTGTGGTCCCCGCTGGTGGTGCAGAGGCCCAGGTGTGGATGTCACCGATGTCCGACACACCGTTGTCAGTAACTCCCGAAGAAACTGAAACAGACACGGAAGAAGAAGTTTACCTCACACCGCAACACAACCCATCTCATGTAAAATATGACTTAGTCAGCCCGGAGCACTCATTAGATCAAGACAGTGAGGAAGAAGGATCAATTACCCCTGAGCACAATCCGGTCAAAATCACCTATGACCTAGTGAGCCCTGACCACGAATCAGACAGCCAGGAGGAAGAGGGGATGTCGCCATGGTAATTTCAAAAAGATGTAATAGTGACATAGCAAAGCAAAGGAAGCCACCAAGCCCTCATGAAAACAAAAACCATTTGATGACAATATTTGAGGGAGGGAAGGGGAAGATGGGATCAGGGATGCATATGATGATGAAAATTGTGTGGTTACTAATCATGTCAGTTAAAGCGGGGCAAGGTTTAAGTAAATTGGAGACCACAAATATGACAATTACAAACATCAGTATGACCGAACCAAATGATGATTGTTTATGGCAGGGGGCAGGCAAAGGGCTGCCACAGGAGGACCCCATGTCGGACGAGGATGACGAGGATGATGAGGCTGAGGTACGTTTTGACACAATTAAGTGCGGGCCACCTAGAAGGCCTCGCAATGCAACATTCTTTGCCAATCACAGGCAAGCTGTTTACTTCAGGCAAAAGGTCATAAAGGATGATTGGGGTGTAGGAGGTTACATTGTCAAACACCTTGGGATTACACAAGAGAGTACGGCACCAGAAGTGTATTTACACAGAAACACAATTGTGACTCACAACCAATTGATAAATGAGAGGCTGGTAACAGACCATGAGTTCACAAAAAGTGGGTGTGTCCAACAGGAGGGGCAGAAGGGCGGAGGAATGTACACAGCATTGGCAGGGGACGAGGTGGATAGGGAAGCAATTAAGGAGACTGCAGCCAAAATCCGGAATGGGGAGCTCACCAATGCAGTCCAGTTGGATGAGGAGGAAGAAGAGGATGAGCAATTCAAGGACCAATTCAGATTCCTGAAGTTGACAGGAAGGAAATATGCAAACATCACCAAAAAGGAAGTGAAGCAGGTCAGGGCAGTGGTAGCCGCTGCAATCACAAAGGCGGGGGGAAACCCAGCTCTGGTGATAGCAACAGCACTGACCTTCGGAGGAGGAAAGCAACCCTTTGTCTTGGTTGGAAATGTGGACAGTGAGCACACCCAGTTGATGTTTGATCTCATTCAGATTAAAACAGCGAGCGGAACAGACTGGACAGTCAGGGTGCACAACGTCGGTGACCTCTACTGGGAGGCCCGATGGGCTTGGAAGCCATCGAACAAGCAGGGGAACAGGATACCAATGAAGGCAAAGGATGTGGCCAACTACCTTCTCAAGCACCCCATGACCGCCGAGCTAGTGGAGGACATCAAGTACACTCATGACCGCATCCACCCTATCTCAAACAACCATCAAAAGGTAACAACACATGCCACATATCAAGTCCGAAATGTGAATACAAGGACTTCAATGAAATACACACTGAGCACAATTCAATTCACCACAAAGCAACAGGCCGTGCCACATAACCTTACAAGTCTAACAAGAACCACCACAAAGCTATCGGAGGATAACAGACCATGGGATATGGGAAACACACGACAGGTGCTGTTTTTGAAGATGAAGAAAGGGGAGGATGGTGAGCCGCTGCAGAAGGGTGGGGATGCCTATCTCGTTGATGGGAAGGAACCCCCGGAAATCATGGATTTCCCCACCGAGATGCAGGTTCTGGTACAGGGCCAGGAGAGGGGGAGGCTGGTGCTCTCTTATTTCCAGGGCTTTGAGTACTGCAGCTCGGTCACTCACGGTGAAGACAAGATTTCCAGGCTCAACCACATCAAGTGCATGTGTTACAACGAGAGGATGCTCCAGGGGGGAGAAGCGGGTCGTACCCCCGAGCAGAAGGGAAAAGGGGAGAAGCGGGACAGAGGTACCCCTGGCTCAGTCGGAGGAACCAAGAAGAAGCTGAACAAGTCTTTCAACACCGTTAGCGGCTAAGATAGGCCTGCAGGAGACTAGCTCACCTGACTCTCAGCAAGTATCTAGGATGAGCCGACAGCTGCAAGCAGTTCATAGAAACATAGAAAGCAGAACTTTAAAAGCAAAACACCTGTACACTTGCCCCGTTGGAGCACCGTGGCTTAGCACGGTGTCCGCCTTGCCAACGGGGGATCGCCCAGAAAACCCCGGGTCTTGTGTAAAATATATTAAATACTGTTGCAGCAAGCTGACTATGACAATAGCACTAACCATCTGCGGGCCAATTCCCCAAAGTAACAGGCTGGGCATTACTGCAGGAACACATAATTGCTAAAATGGTTAGGAAGACAAACTCAGCAATAGACAAGATGAGCACTCCAATTGAAGGTATGTTAATCATCACCCTTCACATCATGGCCCGCTATGTATCTCTTCAAAGAAAACGGATGAGAGAGGAACTCACTGCATCACAAGGGCCGATCATCCTTCTTTGGCACCTGGCATCCTGCCTAGCACACAACAAAGCACAATTGACAAAAAATAACAACCCTGGACCCAGAACATGGATCAAATGGGCACACATCAAAACCAAAACAAGAATACGATATAAGATGAAACTTCATCAAAATGCCCGATACAAGGTAATGAAGGATGAAGTAGGAAGAACTCTCACAACACAAAGGAGGGGCAGACGGTTCAAACATGACCATAACACACCCCTGCATATACCTGCAAGGAAAAAGCCAATGAGAACACTAGCAGGAAGGAATCAACACCCAAACACCCACACAGAAGCAAACAGAATTAACAACCATGGACAAACGGGGAATCCTGGTCAACTGGAATCAAGCACAACAACATCACCCATTAAAATGGTAGATGCTATACACACCGGAAGCAATATGACTGAGATGCCATTTACCAGGAAAGAGGTCATGAGGGAAAAAGGGGGGCAGCCCGCTGGGTCATCAAACCCAAACAATAACAGCCCTGAAGCAGAAGCAAGACACAACGGGGAAGGGATTGATTCTGAACAGCTAGATGAGGCCTTCAGGCTACAGGACAAAAGCTCGATCCCCCCCATAGGCTACGATGAACTCCTTTCAAAACTGGAAACTGGAGAACCAAGCTTCGTACACCTCATCAGGAAAGCATTGGGCAAACATCTGAGGACCCACTTTGGGGTGAGCAACGGTGAACACTGGAGACTCATAACCCTCCGAATTACAAATGAACAACACATAGAAGCCTATATCTATGACTCACTGGGAGTAATGACAACAACCGAAACACAAAGCAAACTTGAAGGGGCACTCTCATCTTGGTTGAAAATTCATTACAAAACCATAAACGGGAGAAGTTGGAAGGTAGAGGTATCAACGTTCAGACAACAACTGGATAATCACACCTGTGGAATCTGGGTTATTAGAACAGCGGAGAAATGGAGGCAATGGTGTGATAGGAGCGAGCACTTACCATTCTTCACCTATCTAAAGGAAGGGAGCAATGAAGGGGAGCACCACAACTCCGAGGCTACATTACACGTTCAGGACCTACAAGAAGTAATTCATGATAGGATCACCCAGCCCAAGGATGAAAGAGGGAGCACCAACAGTGACATTACAAAATACAACCCCGTATACAGCAGGAAAGGAGTCATCTCCATAGCTAACATTGAGACACTGTGCTCCAAGTTGAAACTAGACTTCACTTGTATCAACACCAAGCACACCTTTTATGAAATGATAAACGGAAGCCAACAGGAATACAACAATGACATAAACAAACTTCCTCAGACAAAACACCACACCTATATCCTTCAACAAAGTCAGGAATGGACATTGGCAATACACCTGAAACATAAGAACACTGCCCTCCTAATCAAACCCTTCACAAAAATGGGAAAAGAAAGTCATGACAACAAGACACCAGTATGCAAACACTTAGGTCTCAGATGTGAAATTGATGCTCAAAACAAAGGCCTTCTGGTCTTCCACACAGCAGTCAAAATCCAGGGAATTCTCCAAAATCTCAGGTATGCAGGAGAGCACCAGTTAGAAAGAGACATCATAAACAGCATGATCACCTCCAACATCAAGTATCACCATGGCATCGGGAAATTCACCAGAAATGAGAAGTTAAACAACAGGGGAGCGGTAGCCATAATCAGGGAGCAACTCAGATATGGGAATATAACCCCTGAGGAAATAGCGCAAAACAGAGAATACCGAGAAAAACAAGTGGTGGTTGGAGGTATAAGAACAGGAACAGCAATGGCTTCCAATGCCCAGGGTAAAAGAAACACCCCCAAAACCACGGGCCTGAGGTACCAAGCAGGGAAAAAACTGAGGAGGAAGGTTCAAAATTGTGAGAGGACGAAAAACATCTTTTTCCACAAAAACCTATACGGAGTGGAGGGAAGATGCATCAAGCAGAAGGCTAAGCATTCACGGAATGAGGCGGAAAACATACGGCTGCAGGAACTACAGAGAGCCCAAGGGAGAAAGGAACACATTATAGTAATGGGAATGAACATGAGAGGCCTGAGACACACAAAGGAAGACCAGGATAGTATGATAAAGCTTGAAACCATCTGTAACCTAGTGTTGGACAGGAAAGCACACATCATATGTGTCTCTGAGACCAAGATCTCAAACACAAGTATGCCAATGGTTAAGACGCTGATGCTCCAGAAAGGTCTAAACTTTAGAATTTCACACACGGATGAAAAGGCTAGTATAGGGTCCCTCATAGTATGGAACCCCAAGGATATTCCGTTGACACCCAATGCAACCTATGTGGACGGGGTGCAAAAAAGATCAGTTATGATACGGTTTACAGGCACAAAGGGTTTCTCATTTTCAGTGGCAAGTGGGTACATGAACGATGCCAGCCTCAAAGAGGAACAAGAAGATTTCTATAAAACCCTTAAGGATTGGGCAGCCAAGTCAGGAGACAATAGAAACAAGGCTCACATAGAAATAGGAGACAAGAATTGCACACTGACCCAAAGCCAAAGGATAACAAAAGGTCAGCAAATGTCATACAAAGACCACCAGACTAAGAACAAACACCTCTTAAGTTACTTCAATGATGACAGGACAACATTAACAGAACTTATCACACATATGCATCCAGAATGCAATGAGATATTCACAAGGGTTGTGAACAACAGCTCAAAAGCAAAACTCACTCATATAATGGCAAACAAAGGAATGGATGATAGAACAGCGGCCGCTGGTTGGCTTGAAATGAACCCATACATAGTTTCAGACCATGGAATAGTTTGGGCTCAGATTGACATCAGAGGAGAACAGATACGCCCCGAAAAACAGAAACATACCCATACGGAGGAACCACGCCTGAGCGGAGCAAATGACTCCACACATGACAAGTACCCTGGTTTCCCAGTAAGACTGGAGCACACAAAGACAGTAGGAGGTCTTAAAAAGCTTACAAAGGCTGCGGTAGCCAGAATCTTGGAGGAAAATGGATACACCATAAAGCATTTGGCAAATGCAAGCATTGAACAAAACAATGCAGCACAAGTAATAAACACCGTCTTAGGAGACACCACAGACTACAATATGAAAAAGGAGGATATCTACGGAGACAACCTGAAGGAAAACCCAAGCACATGGAAGGGAAAGCTGGCGAGCACAAAAGGTAGCATAAAGTGGCACAACAAGACCAAAGAATGGTGGATACATATGGACTCACCCTGGAACTCCGCACACATCCGTTCTAGGGGCATTGGCATGCCAGAGGGCGTGACACAGCATGGTTACACAAAAATTGGTAATCTCTGGAGCCTGAAATTCCCAATCAAGTATGGGAAAAAAGATGTCCTGAAATACCTCAAAACACACTTTCACTTGGGAAACACCGACGTCTTAAAACTTGAAGGACCTAAGGAGCATGAAGAAGGGCACATATGGGACATCTGCATGCATCAGAGCCTGCAAGCAGAGCATTGGAGTCATTGCGGTAAACCCCTAGAAACCCCTGACAAAACCAAAGCACACAACTTCAAATATGCCACCGGGTACATCACCCCAGAAGAACAGGAAATGGCTGAACATGAATTCACCGCCTAACATCTTTGCCAGATTCTTCTGTGATGATATCATCCTGATAGGGAAATCAAAAGAGGAAGTACAGGACATGCTCGGGGTGATCAATGAGTTCATGAGGTTCATAGGGATTCCCATTAATGCTAAAAAAATCTAAGTACTCCCACAGGAAACCTGCAAGACAGAGGGGTAAAGCATATGAAAGGCATACTGAATTGGAAAAGAAACTCTTGTCCGGAGGTATGCTGAAAATCGAGGAAGGAGAGGAAGGGCCCAACACATGGTCCGAATGGCTTCCACCCGAGACCCCTGCATATCTTGAATATAGCAACAGAACTGAGGCAAACCGATACTTAGGGGTTTGGTTTGCGCTAGACGGCGGATGGGAACACCAAAAACAGATACTTATGGATAAGCTCACCCAAAGCTTGCTGTCAGTTCAAACACACACTTTAAACTTGAACCAGCTTCGTTACATAATCAATGCGGTTGTTGTACCAAGAATGGCATATCCCTTGAAAATTACATCGATTATTTGCACGGAAACGAACAATGTAGCAAAAGAAATTGATGGCACAATAGCAAACTTTGTCTTGAGATACTTAAATTGTCCCATAGACACAAACCATCAATTAGTCCGGACACCGGCCGCACTAGGAGGACTGGGGATCGACAATTTAACAGACATTGCCCATGCTACATGCATCTCGGAAACCTTAATCACACTATGCAATACAACAGAATACGAATATTGGAGTGACCAGATCATACAGGGAACACATGGCACACCGAATGCACACCTGTACAGAGACAACAGCAGCACATGGAGCAGAATGGCAAGTTATGTCATGGAGAGAGAATCGAGGGAACTAAAAATTCAGGGCTCTCCTTTATCCCACCACCTCCCTTTCAAAAAAGTTACAGACAAAGGTTGGAATTGGTTCAAACGGGTGAGCTACATATTGTCAAAATATGGGTACTCTATAGACACAAAGCATTCAATTCTTCAGGATTACGAGGAACTACAGACCTTCCTTTACTCGTCACTCCCGAAACCTGTGTATGAGAAGATAAGTATGCTAGTTGCAACTCGGAATCTTAGATACATGGGTTCCTTTCTTCAGTCTTGTGGAGGGCTTATGCTTAGCTGGGAAGAGCTACGGGCAAAGCATAGCCTACAAGGAACAGAACCTCCATCATGATTGTCAGCCCTCCAGACAGAAGTCATATGTGATGAGTTAGAATCAGAACTGCGGAGGGTTAAATTCAAGTACAGAGATACACCGCAAGCCCCGGAGGAGGGTATGATGTGCTGGAAAGGGACAGGAATGGGCCAGGAAGGGATAAAGCTAGTCACAGTTCAGAGATATGACACCGGCTTAGCAGGCACTTTACAACTGAAGATGTACACCAAGGATCAGGAAGGGATATATATACCAGACAAAACAGGACTGAAAACTTTATCAGTTAATGAGTATCAAATACTGCAGGATGGTACAACCCTAATGCCGGTGAACCAAAACTTTTTGAGAATGCATGCCGACAGTACAGCTAGGATCAACACAGGAGAAGGACCGGGAGCCGAGACATACTTAACATATGTTGGAGATAGGCTAAAGGACCTTTTCAGAGCAAGGTGCAACAACTCATGCGCAGCGGATAACAGTGAATTCAGCTGCCCGAGTGCATCAGAAGATGAAGAACAGGGAATACATGACGGAGCAGATAATAGGGTTAACTTTGACTTTGCAAGTGACGGATCACTCTACAAAAGCTCATCTTTTGCAAGTTGCGGAGCAGCATACATGAGATTTGAGGAGGGAGACTCAACACCAGTCATGAGCAAACATAATATACCAAGGAAAACGCCTATTACTTCACCCACAGCAGGAATCATAGATAACATCCATAAACCCAGCTCTACTACTGCAGAAATTTTAGGCCTCAGAAAGTTACTCCAAGATCGAAAGCAGGAAATTCTGAACACCTTGGTTCCCCTTACCCATGTAATTGACTCTATGGCAACTATCAATGCTGTAAACCGTGACCCTGGAACCCTAAATATCAGGGACCTTATGCAAGAGCCAAACAGAAGGGACTTGGTAGCCATTAGATTGATTCTGGAAGAATTAGGTTTTTACAACACGACGGGACAAGCGAAACTCCTGATTAAATGGATCAGAGGGCACAATAACGATAGGCTCCATGACAAAGTAGATAGGACGGCCAAAAGAGCGGCATTTAGATACAGCGGGAGACAGCTTAGGTTCGATGAAGACGGGGATTTAGATTTCCCCCTCCTCTTTCATGAACAATCCATAACGGGAGGCATCAGGAACCACATTAGGAGACTCCAAAGATTGAGCCACCACAAAAAGTGGAAAGACATGCATGGACAAGGCAGGGCACTCAGACTATTAGAGGAGAATCATGTGAAACCAACCAAGGATATATCAAAGATTGCATCCAAGTACTTCACGGCTTATAGGTGCAGGGAACTCGCAGGCCTACAGGCATCCCCACACAGAGCACATAGGATGGGAATGGGTGAAAGCCCGACCTGCCAGACATGTGGCACAACAGCACAATGCACCTACACACATATCCAACTGAACTGCCCAGGAGAAGGAAATGAATTACACCAGTTAAGGGAAAACCAGCAGGAGGAAATGAAAGAGATCATCAGAAAAGCCACAGCGGGAGATCCGAGACTGATAATAGAAGGCAGTAACACAAGGGGGGGCATCACCAGACCCTCCGAAATCTTCCCCCTAGCAGAAATAGACAATGACTTAACAGCCCTTAGACCACTTGCTGCACTACCAGAGGCCAGCATGTACAGGTTGTCAAACACTAGGAAAGGCACCGTAGCAGTAGCTGCTGCGCCCATAGACACAAACAACGATGGTAGTCACAACTTCCAAGACCTACAGTACATCAAAAAGAAAGAATTCTGGAAGTTAGTTGAGTGGCATAGGCTGACAACTGATACACCCCAGACATCGATCAGCAATTACACACAACGGGCCAATGATATTCACTCGGCACTTATAGCATGTAATACTGAGTCGGGTGACCCGAAGAATTGTTATGCAATAAGAAGAGACTTAGTATTAGATATCATCATGCGTGAAGTTGAGCGACCGCTGGGAGTCCTCGAGGTCTGAAATGTCCCCAGAAGTTGCGGGCTGAGAACTGGATGGAGATAAGGTCAAATCCAGAGTTGTCGCTGGATTCGCATCTGATGGTTCCGCTGAGTCCAGGGAGAGTGAATCACCACTTGCTGTTGAGCAGGGTAGAGCCAGGTGAGCAGCCTCCTCCGCAGCTTCCCTTTCTCGCTGGTTCCATTGGTGCACCCGGTATAGACTGCACCAGGCGTCTGGAATTCCTACATCTCCACCAGAACCTGGGATAGTACCGCACTCGGTCTCCAGAGATAGCTGAACTGCTCCTTCGGTTATCGTTAGGTCAGGGGTGACCTTCCCATGCCATCTGTACCAGCGGCGGCGATATCTGCGCCACCCTTCTGGTACCCATGCATCTCTCCATTTCTCATTCTCCTTTACCAGCGCCGCCGCGGCCATGTGCTCCGGGTGGGTCATCTCTCTCCAAGCACGCGTGCGATCCGCCAGTGACTCTGCTCGAAGTCCTGGTGGTTCATCTCCCAACCTCGTAACCTCTGCCTCATGCTGCAGTCGGTCTCGTACAGTCTTCGGAGTTCTGCTGCGAGGTTTTCTAGTGCGCTTGCGCGCGGCGCTCGTAGTGCGCTCTGCGCTTGAGGTTGACGCCCTCTCTGCCCAGGTTGGACACGCTGCTGGTCGAGACGTCGAAGGAAACACCTCAGGTCGAAGTTTAAAAGGTGGAGAAGGGGGTTCGATGACTGGAAGAGGAGGCGGCTGGTAGGCTGCGAGTCCAACGCCACGCCTGAGTGCGAGGTCGGCGTAACTGACTGAGCTGACTGTGCTGACTGGCTGCTCCGTAGTTGTTGAGGTCAGCGAGGTAGTTAAAGGTCTGGACTCGCGGTTCAACAGGGACTCGGGCATATCCGTAGTTGTTGAGGTCAGCGAGGTAGTCAAAGGTCTGGACTCGCAGTTCAACAGGGACTCGAGCATATCCGTAACCGTAGCTGCCTCCGTAGTCGCCTGAGTCAGTGAAGGCGTCAGTGAAGTTGCCTCGCTGTCTATCTCGGACTCGAAAGTCACCGATAACCTTGCCATAGAGTCACCGATCACCTTAGGTTCCGTAACGGTATCGGTAATCGGTGAGGTCAGAGAGTCACCGTTCACCTTCTCCGTAAGCGGCGATGTCAGCGAATGCCCAGAACATGCTATGCCGGCACACGCGCTTTGCGCGAAATTGACTTACAAGAGATAAAAAGCAGACTTGAATCAGAATTTTCAGAGACAAGTTTAGACTTGCTTAATGAAGACCCTCTTCGGTGCTTAAACGGTGAAGTAAACAAGCAGATTGTTACGCGCAAACCGTATGAATCCGACATACGCAAGCAGAAATATACAAGCGTAATTAGTATCAAGCAGCGACGTTTGCAGGCTGACAGTATATCAATGGCAGAAACCATTAAGTGCAATTGCAAGTCGTACTGCTGTCTATCTTTCTCATCGGCAGATATTAAGTCTTTTCGCGAAAATATTTTCAGCATGTCGCAAAAAGATAGGAAGGAATACTTCATCAAAGACTTGCTAAAAAACAGCTATCGATCTGAACACAAATTCGACTTCAAATACTTTTTGGCCAAGAAGCAGGTATGCTTATTTTTGAACTCGTTCATTAGCTAATGAACGGCCTCTGGCCAAAGCGCGACTCACAATTAGACACTTTGGCTGCGGGAACCGTTCATTAGCTAATGAACGGCCTCTGGCCAAAGCGCGACTCACAATTAGACACTTTGGCTACGGGAACCGTTCATTAGCTAATGAACGGCCTCTGGCCAAAGCGCGACTCACAATTAGACACTTTGGCTGCGGGAACCGTTCATTAGCTAATGAACGGCCTCTGGCCAAAGCGCGACTCACAATTAGACACTTTGGCTACGGGAACCGTTCATTAGCTAATGAACGGCCTCTGGCCAAAGCGCGTCTCACAATTAGACACTTTGGCTGCGGGAACCGTTCATTAGCTAATGAACGGCCTCTGGCCAAAGCGCGTCTCACAATTAGACACTTTGGCTGCGGGAACCGTTCATTAGCTAATGAACGGCCTCTGGCCAAAGCGCGACTCACAATTAGACACTTTGGCTGCGGGAACCGTTCATTATTTTAAAGCCAACCTATAAAAACCCTTATGCGTTTCCTTGGATAATTTATTGATAATTTTTGAGTGTCAGTTATCAGAATTGCGCAGTGGACTTCTTCACGGACTCCGCCTTTCTGGACTCTGGACCCGCTGACCCCGACGACAACTTCAATCTGGAATCTGGTTTTCCGGACTTTGACACTTTTGACTTCTTCAATCTGAACTTTAGGATTGACAGCAACAACTTCTACAGTGAACTCTGCTTTGTGGACCACTTACAAAGTGGCTAGAGTTGTTTTGCTGTTGGCTAGTAGCTTGCTAGATCAGTATCGGGCCAAGATCGATGCCTTCCGGTGTGCAAAGCTAGCTAGAGATTTGGGACCGCCCTGGCCAAGAGCACAGGCCCCCTCTAGAAATTGTTTCCACCGCTTGAGATGGTGTATTTTCAGACTGCAACAACCCTGCTCCACCCTAACTTTTCCTCCGTAATAGTCCAGGGCGGTGTGCTGGATGTGACACACCGTGTGTCACTTCCTGTTATCTGTACTAGTACTCGGTACAGTAAGGGTGTCACAGGTTTAGGATTTCCGGCATAAAGCCGAGACTATCTTATGTTTATTGACACTTATGCAAACACCGAAAGTAAAAGCATTCCGATTGTATCCTAATATATATCCGTAGTCATATATCTCACAGCTTCCTCCTGCCTGCCAACCCCACTGAGAATGATGATGCTTCTGATGGCGATATGCCCAGCTGAGTAGCAAATTGTCTGTCGGTGAATGAGGATGTGGCTCCAGGATCTATCAAAATATGAGTACTCTGTCCATATACTTTCCCCTTATACAACAACAACTTCTTCTGTGATTTCAGCTGTGTTGTCTGCGATTGCATCTGTGCGATGTGATCTGAGGGAGTGTCCATCTGCTGGAATTGTAATGTCAGACTGGAAAGGACTTCTTCTGAGATACTCTCAACCCGGCCACTTGCTTCAGTGGCATGTTCAGGCTGATCTATCGGGATACCCTCATCACTGGTACCTGTGCAGTACCCGGAGGGTTTCCCTGAGGAGCTGGAGCTGATGTTGGAGCTGGAGCTGCAACTGCTGCATTAATGCTCTGCCGATTCTGAAGCTCCTTAACCAGGGTGTTGACTGTTTTAAGGAGTTTGTTAGACTCACTTTTGCCACCCTGATTATTCTGTCGCTGCTGTCCTCCTTTCTGATTCCAATAAGGATTCTGAGCTGGAGGATTGCCTTTTATGGCTTTTCCATCTGCTGTCTTTGTGGAAAAGCAATCCTTTTTTATGTGACTTTAACGACCACAACGTTCACAAGACTGGGAAGAAGAAGAAGATGATACTGATCCTTTTGCTTTTCCCTTTCCCTTGCCTTCTCTTTTGCATTTCCCTTTATTTTTCTGGGAATTCTGGTTACCCTCGAACTTTGAAGTTTTCTTTGGAAAATGCTCCGAGAGAGTGCCGACAGCCGTTCCTTCAAATCCTGCAGACACAAGGTGGTGTACATGGAAGTGAAATCGAATGCACATACGTGCATTGATGCATCGACGCATTCACGCTGTCCGCGGGGCCTGTTGCATGCCGCAACCCGCTTCCGAACCTCCGCCGAATCCTAAATAATCTATGCTGGAGTTGACATTCAGTCCGAGCTCAGTCATCAGAGTTGTCATCACCGACCCGTCATGACCGCTGTCATCACCGACTCGACCTGACCGCTGTCATCACCGATACGGCTCGACACCTCTGACTACTTCACTGACCTGATTGTCATCTCCTCTGATCGAGTTCGGTTGTCACATGAGACAGAGCACACTAGCTCATTTCGCATCACACTCAGCATACTAGAACTATATATATTATATCTTCTGTATGTTGAGAGAGATTCTGAGTGCGAAACCCTGAGCGTTGCAGTGCTTCCTGTTTGACCTGTCTGTTTACTGACTGGGTCTTCTCGCAGGTTTGGCCCCACCACCGGCCTAAGGCTAGGCGCCGATTATGGTCGGCTAAACGCTTAGGGAAGCGCCAAGGGGGCGCGCCATCTAGGGATCATGGAAGTAAAGTAGGCAAGTAGTGGTGAGTGAGAGGAATCGTACGTTCCGTTTCAGCGTTTGAATTAGTTAGGAAAATCCTGGGACGGCCCGATCAACCGTAGGGACCCTGACAATCTCGCGCGAGTACTTAAAAAAAAGTAATCGCGGGACTGAACGACGAGCTCCTCCACGCCATCGCCACTGACTGCTAACTGTGTTGTTTTTGCATCACAGGCTTTCTTCCCCTTCCCTTTTTGGCACCCTCTTGGTGCTCCTGTTGTGAAATTTGATTGCTTGCTTGCTTATTATCCTGTTAGGGATTGCTAGTGTTGCCTTGCTTGTAGTTCTTTCTTTTTGATTATCTAGATGTCATCTACTCCGTACGCCACACCGCCGGTTCTGCCGAGACGCTTGCTGCCACACCCCCCAGGGGCGAGAAAACGACAACTTAAATTCGGTGCTTTGAATGGCACACCGACGCCAGCGGATGCTCCGGACACGTCAGAATTGTCAGTTTGCAACAACCTAGCATGGGAATTGTTGCGCAAGCCCGCGGAGTTCGATGCATTACTCAGCGTCATCAAAGGGAAATGCGTCGAGCCTGGAGAGTCTGCAAAGACCTGGAAATTCACTAGCAACGAGAAGAATGCTCGTTTGTTTTTGGACATCCTGGTTGAGCAACTCGATTCCAGGCTCAGACTCGTTCACCCTAAGATGGCGTTGATGTTCGACTTGCAAAACCACAGTTTGGAGGTTCCGCAGAAGGCGAACCTCCTGCTGTTGGAATTGCGCCAGTCGCTTTGCGCAGGAGACGCTTTGCGTATCCTGCGCAAGGCTGACAGACTCTTCCCAGGGGATGGAAAGATCGCACTTGTTCATCTCGTGAGGCACGTTGTGCCCGATCACGAGGAGTTCAGCGCTGCGGACTTCCTATTCGCTGGTGACAGAGTCGACTTGAGGGCCGGCCAGGACCCAGCGGACTACATTCACACTGAGAAGGAATCGTGGTAAAATGTGGTAAACCGGTGTTAAAATGTGGTAAACTGGTGGTAAACGGCGGTAAGCCCCTATGTGGGGTGGTAATCACGTGGTAAACGTAAAAATATTTCAAAAAAAATAATAACTGACGGTAAATCATTGGTAATTTGCGGTAATATAGGTTGAAGCATGGTAAAAGCCTGGTAATTTCAGAACGGAGCGTGGTAAACGAGGATCTGGAATGGTAAATGGTCATGGCCGAATGGTAAATGGATATAAAACTTCGCAATGTAGTATAAATATAGAGACGGAGCTGGTAAATCGTGGTAAACGAGGATCGGGAATGGTTGATGTGCAATTCTCTGGTTTGTGGCCAAGGTAGAATTGACAGGAGTGGAGCGACTGGCGAATGGCGGCCAGGTTTGAACGACACAGTCGAGTGAACAGTAATAAACTATACTGTAAAGCTCTACAATCAAGAAGTATGCACTAAAAAATGACTCCTTCTTTAAGCTCAGATGAAAGTATTTAGCGAGTATCGTCGATCTATGTAATGGCTATTTCTCATGTCTGCGAGTTACACTTGAATCTCGCTCAACGCGGCCCCCAAGAATCCACTTTCATCATGTCACGCAACCGCAGAAAGATGTAGTTCAGAGAGGGGGCTTTTAGTACACATGTGAAGCTCATACTTTTTATTTATTTGTACGGCGCTTTAACCCAGAGGAATTAGGCGTTGTTATGAGTAGCCAACTATGTATACCGCATGGCGTCCATGAGGGACCATATTCTATTAATGTAACTTTTGAAGTGTATCTTCGAGACAACTGACTGGCATAAACTTTACGTTTTTTATTATGTCTCATTCAAAAGCGCCATCCTACCTAGCTGAGGTAGACCGCCTGCGGATCACCACACAGCAGCCGCCCTCTCGACTCAAATCTGAGCCGAGTCTTCTGGCCTCCATCTCGTATTTGACCCGCAACCAGCAACGTCAAATATCCGCTTCAAACTCATACCTAGGCCCTGAAAGTGTCGACGAAAGAGAGAAGAAATTCATATTAAGGTACTACTTCAATCTTATTTAGTGCGCGTTATTGGCAAACCACGCTTTCTTGGTTCTTGCATATTACTTACATGCAGAGGCAACTTTCAGGGACCCTTATCTTCAATCTAAAGCAGCACCTGCAAAATTAACCAAGTACGGACGATTTCGGGTCGAAGACTTGTCAACGACTGAATTTGGTACCCAGTGCAATGAGGAGTCGTTCTCAGAAGCTGCCTTGCTTGCTTCAAGGTTGCTCGCTCCCTTTGCTTGCTTCAAGCTCCTCTCTATCTTTCGCGAGTTTCATTTTATCTGCGAGGCTTAGTGAACATTGCTTCGCCTGCCAGCCTGCGCGGAATTCACTTCGCTTCCCGTCTGCGCGAATCCTTGCGCCTCTGCCACCTCCAAAACTACAGGCGCTCGACCGAATCTGCCTGGAGCAGGTGTTGCAGGACGTCTACTTGGCCTTTGTTGTGTCTATTCTAAGGTTTCCCGTCGCTTGCGGAAGTATTGACGTGTTCCAGACTTCTCTGGACACCATTGAGTCTGACTTGGGTCCTGGATGCACCGTGACTATCTCCGAGAAGGCACGGATCGCATTGTTTCTCCGTAGGATCTGTCCCGTCTTTTATAAGGCGGTGCATGATGCCTACACAGAGGAGAAGCTCGAGGCCGACTCCTCGCTTTCCTTGCTGACCTGTTTCCGTGAGACACGGGCAGTGCACAGGAACGCGGGGACGAAACTCAAGTCCCCACTAACTGCTGCCTTCTACAATGATGCAGGTTCGCATCACGGCGGAAGCCGTGGTGCACATGGCCGCAGGGGAGTCCCTGACCGCACCCCACCCCGTCAGTACATTCCGCCTCGTCGCTCTAACCCATTTAAGGGGGTTGGCTCTGGTTACCGTGCAGGAGTCTTCCCCCGCAAGGGTGGTAAGACGGGCGGTAAGGGCAAGCAGAGATCCGGCAAGGGCAAGGGCAAGGGCAAGTCCCGTGTCGTCTTTGATCGGCAGACCCAGCAGTTCCGAGGGGAATGCTGGACCTGTGGGTCAAAGGGGCACAGGGCTGCCGACTGCCCGAAGCTGATGTCGGCTCATGACTACATAAGAGGCGTGTCCAGGGGGCATCACCTCTATATTCACCGGTATCCTCTGTACTCCTCTTGATATTTCCCGGTATTTCCCAGTATTTGCGGACGCCTCTTATGTAGTGAGCACACCTGGTCATCTCCGGCACGCACCACTGGTCACCTACTGTTATTCTGCGTTGGTCCTTACTGTGGATTTGCATGGGTCTTGCAGGTGTCATGCAGATGTCCCCTTATAAAAATAACTATTTTTTTGCCCGAAAATGTGACGAAAATGAAAAAGGTGGCAGATTGGGTCATATTAAGGTTATGTATAAGATAATGTGAATATGACCCAAAGTGCCACCTTTTTCATTCATCTGATTTTTCACCGCGTTCACACGCTATTTTGTATCAGAAATTTGTGAAATATATTTTAGATTTTCTGAATTTGAAAAGGTGGCAGATTGGGTCATATTCAGGTTATGTATAAGATAATGTGAATATGACCCAAAGTGCCACCTTTTTGATTTTGTTGTGATTCATCTGATTTTTCGCCGCGATGGGCACGCTGTTTTGTATCAGAATTATTGGAATTATATTTTAGATTTTCTGAATTTGAAAAGGTGGCAGATTGGGTCATATTATGGATATATATAAGATAATATGAATATGACCCATTCTGCCACCTTTTGATTTCGCTGTTATGAATCGCGGTTCTATCCATGGGGTATCACCCAGGTTATTTACGGGAAATATTTTTATTGTTCACCGCAAATTATGTAGATAACGGCACAACTTCCCACGTTTCCCAATTGATATCTAAAAAATCCCCCGAAGAAATTACGGGTTTGGAGAATGAGGAGTCAATTTCAAGAAAAATCTAATAACATCGGTTGAAAAATTTTGAAACAACGAAGAAATTCTAAGCTCCAAATTATTCTCTCCAAGTAAATTTGAAGATGCAACTAATGTATCTCGGTTAGCTGCTGTTGTAAAGAAACCTAAACCTTCACAAATCAAAACATAGTTGTCTGCAATTTTATCATTCACATCTGTATCAGCGTGTTGAATTTTGAAATTAGCTTGTTGAGTACCTGTTTCATTACCTGCTAGCTGAAACATACACATTACACCAAAAGTATTTGAAGGGAATGTCAATATTCGAGTACCTTGACCAGCTGTAGGTTGTATTCTAGGAAAATTAGACATATCAAGATTTTCATATTGTAAAGTTTTTGTTGGTAACTTATTGCAATCTATATCATTACATTCTATATCATTGCAACCTATTATATCACCTTTCATATTAATTCTGAAAAATTGAGTTGCACTACCATCAGGTTTTTTTTGAAAATTTATAAAATATATAGTTTCAGCATTTAGTATGTCCACGGCTGAGGTATTCAAACCAATAAATGAATTACCTGATACTTTTGTTCCAAATACATCAAGGAAAAATAATTAATATAGAATAAGTTTTCTTAATCTTAGAATAACCCGTTTCATCGTTAATTTAGAATAAGTTTTCTTGATGTCATCCGGCTATGACCGGTGGTCCTTTTCACGACTCGTGTTCAAATAATGTGCACACAGGTCAAACGCTCTCGTTCCCGCTGGTGCCATCATGAGGAAGCCTCCAAAAAGCTTTAAGAAGGTTTGTCTCGCTTGTGATAATGGTGGGCGCCGTTGTAATAGACACTCACGGCGTGTCCTGCTTGAAAAAAAGGCCCCTGTACTTCTTCTAGATTCTAAACCCTTTGACTTGCCTTTTACCGCTGCACGCGACCGAGAATCTACGAAACTGTCCTATGCCTTTGCCTTTGGGTTTGGGTTCGAAGGTGACACCCAAACCCAAAGATGCCAAACAGCCGAGGGCTTCCCGTGCGTCCTAACGCACGAAACTTGGCACGAATACTACCATGGTACATATATTTAAGTTACCAGAAGCTCAAGGCTTCAAGTTACTTGTGCGCGAAACGCGCAATTTATTTCTAAGGCAGATGTTTTGGGTTTGGGTTCGAACGTGACACCCAAACCCAAAGATGCCAAACAGCCGAGGGCTTCCCGTGCGTCCTAGAGCACGAAACTTGGCACGAATACTGCCAAGATACATATATTTAAGTTACCAGAAGCTCAAGGCTTCAAGTTACTTGTGCGCGAAACGCGCAATCTATTTCTAAGGCAGATGCTTTGGGTTTGGGTTCGAACGTGACACCCAAACCCAAAGATGCCAAACAGCCGAGGGCTTCCCGTGCGTCCTAGAGCACGAAACTTGGCACGAATACTGCCAAGATACATATATTTAAGTTACCAGAAGCTCAAGGCTTCAAGTTACTTGTGCGCGAAACGCGCAATCTATTTCTAAGGCAGATGCTTTGGGTTTGGGTTCGAACGTGACACCCAAACCCAAAGATGCCAAACAGCCGAGGGCTTCCCGTGCGTCCTAACGCACGAAACTTGGCGCGAATACTACCATGGTACACATATTTAAGTTACCAGAAGCTCAAGGCTTCAAGTTACTTGTGCGCGAAACGCGCAATCTATTTCTAAGGCAGATGTTTTGGGTTTGGGTTCGAACGTGACACCCAAACCCAAAGATGCCAAACAGCCGAGGGCTTCCCGTGCGTCCTAGAGCACGAAACTTGGCACGAATACTGCCAAGATACGTATATTTGAGTTACTTGAAGCTCAAGGCTTCAAGTTACTTTTGCGCGAAACGCGCAATCTATTTCTAAGGCAGATGTTTTGGGTTTGGGTTCGAACGTGACACCCAAACCCAAAGATGCCAAACAGCCGAGGGCTTCCCGTGCGTCCTAGAGCACGAAACTTGGCACACATACTGCCAAGATACATATCTTTCAGTAAGTTGAAGCTCAAGGCTTCAAGTTACTTACTTTTTGTCAAGCAGAACACGCCGTGAGTGTCTATTGTGGCAAAGATGGCAAATAATAAAAGTCATTATGCGTAAAGAGTCGTTAATCACGGCCGTGACTTTTAGATTCACGGCCGTGAATCTTTCCGAATGGAACCAAAAACCGTTCGATTTTAATCGAACGGTTTTTGGTTCCATTCGGACATATGGACATCACGGCAAGACAACTCTTCAGTGTAATATTTCGCATGGCATGGGGATAGCTCAACAGGTACAGGTACAACGTCATGGATGCATGCACCGGTCATAGCCGGATGACATAAAGAAAACTTATTCTAAATTAACGATAAAATGGGGTATTCTAAACTTATGAAAAAATATTCTAAATTAAATAGCCTACCATAAATCAATGTTAGTTTTGTTATTTGTAGTATTGTTTATTTCTCCATTAACTCTTGCATTTCCATCTACTTCTAAACCGGAAATTTTTACACTTGCTCCAGCGGTTGCCGGTTCCAAAACATTATTTGTTTCGGTCCATTTTGAAGTTTGTACAGGATTGTATGTTTGACCATTAATCGTATCACATGTTAAATTCTTACAAACTAAACTTTGTCCAAAACTTGACATATATCATAACATATATCGTACATTACCTATTTAAATTTCACGCGGTATCGTTTAAAGTGTTTTATATGTGAAATACCTAACAATCCTATAGCGTTAGGATAAACCAATACCGAGCCTTCTGTGACTTCACCGGTCGCTGGTAATATTAAAGGAACGTCGGAATATTGTGTTGTGGCAACCGAACCGCCTATACCGGTAGCACGTTGTGGTTGATTATGATAATCGGACGTACCGTCTGGTTTAATTATTCCTATAAGTCTGGCATCTGCTGTGCTCATTTGGGTGGACGTTGCCCCTGTATCATATATTAAAATGGCGTTTGCACCGGTCCCACCCTCTAATGATACGTTCACCCTAGATTGACGTTGATTTGTTTTTGCTTTTGTTTTTGGTAAGTTCTGTTTATTATATCTAACTACGTTTCCTTGGGCGTCAGCAATATTTCTTACCTTGCATCGAGTATTTGCAAGTCTACCATTTATAATACCTTTTATTCTCATACCGACCCCATCTTGAACGACGGTTTCACAACTTGGTAAATTAGGATTATTTCGCTTTACAGGCATTTACAATATATTTACAATTTAAATGACGGTTGTAACTAACATATAACTGCATTTGGCGATGCATGAGTTACGGTTTCCATACAGCACCCGATTACACCATTAGTCGCCGCAACTGCTGCTGAATTTACAACACCGGTTGCTTGAGCTCCTAAAAGCTGGCCCTTGGTGTACGAACCATCAATACAGTTAACAGAACAGAAACCGCTAATAAGTACAAAACAAGAATTACCTGCAAGACTATCTTGGACACATACACCTATAACACCGACATTGGTATTAGTAGCTGTGTTTGTTGCTGCATAGGGTTTGATACCATTGATGTTAGTGCTTACATCGTCAAAAGAAAGAACAGTTCCTGATGTTATTGTAGAAGCTGTTGTGTTTACCATCGTATACACTTGACCTGTGAATGTGTTTGGTGATGTAGTCTTCCTATAAGCACTTGTGAGTTGGGTTAATGGAATACCATCAGTCGTTATTGAAGATGTGTCTGGTGTTGTGTAAGCCCAATCAATGCTGTTCGTGATTCTTATGGCCGTCGTATCCAAATCTGAAGTGAGGTTGATTGAACCACCGGTATTTCCGACAGCAAGGACCTGTGATAAACTTGGAACACCGCCGCCACCAGAAACAGGACCATATCGGACCTCATTGGATGCTGTGTCATAATGCAACATTTGTGACTCGCTTGCTGGGTCGGGAGACAATCTTATAGGCCTGATATAACAACTACTTGCGACACCGGCGTTTAATTCAACCCCGCTTGCATTCAAAACGATTGTATTATCGGTGTTTACCGCACTTTGAGCAGAGTTCTGTCCTGCGAGAGCACCTATGTTGATTGCATTTTCACCTGCTGTAAATTCACCTGCATATTTCCCGATGTTCACGGCTGCATCTTTGCAATTGTTCTGCCCACAGTCGTCCCCAATAGACACGACATAAGAACCGCAATTGTTATTACATGAACCAGAACCAATTGCAATCGTATCATTACTTGTTGTATTGTTAATAGATAATGCATTGCGGCCGATTGCGATAGAACGGTCTCCAATGTGGTCGGCGTTTGTGTATCCTTGTGTCTGCTCTCCTATCGATACCTTACCTAGACCGAGAGAGCCACTCTCAATTCTAAGATTATTCCCACTAAGTTTCTCTTGATTGACTACCATGGTACCCGTTCCGGTGTATGAAACATCGGCGACACTGCTTGCAGCCCCTCGGGTGGTCACATCTTGAAGTGTAGAGGTTTCAGGTTGTGCCGGTAAGTTTGTCAATCCTGAACCATCACCGACAAATGCAGATGCACTAATACTATTTGTCGTCGTGCTACCTTGGTCGGTGACCGATTGTAGATTCTGATTTGCACCAGAAGGTAAGTTAGTTAACAATGAGCCATCTCCTCGATACTTACCGCTTGTCAATGTTAAATCGCCGGTATTGAGTACGAGTGGGCCGTCGTTTATCAATACCCCATTGCCGAAAGGCTCTATATTGATTGTTGTCTGCAAGCAGGTTACCTCGTTGATGCCTGTTTCGCCTATCTTAACTCGTGTTTGTTCCACAGGGTCCAAACTTTTAATCTCAAACGATGCATCGAGGTCATCAAGGCCTGCTGAGAATCGTGATTTCGACACTGGATTGTTTAATACGAAGTCGTTGAATTTTATTGAAGTGTGTACCTTTAGCGACCCATCTGTCAACAAGGACATCTGTTCTCGTTCATTCAATGGGTCTTGAGTATCTATGAATTTGATATCGTTCTGATAGCGTATGTCCGAACCGATATGCATCGTCTCTAACGGCGAGTCTACGCTGCCTATAGTTTGGCACACAACTGTATCGCACGTTAGTGTATCAGTCGGACCCGTGCCATTTACAAATGGTTTACCGTTAATTTCTGTTACAATTAAATTTGAACCGAAAGCTGACATTATATATTATACTTTTTATATTTTATCCTGTATTCCGATAAGATGTTGAAATCACATACCAATTTCCTGGAATGTCAACAACGGTAGTTGAACCTGATTGAAACGTCCTTTCGCCTGATGCAATTAGAGTGACGCTCGTTATACTTTCGCCATTGGTTGCATCATTTTTCAACTCAATATCGCCGTTAGTTGTGTCTGAATATCCATTTATTCTGTCACCCGCAAACTTTTGAAGAGTCACTATCCCGCCTGTTGCGGCTGTTCCGTTATAAATTGTAAACATTTTACCTTTGATAGCAGGTAGACATTCCGGCAATCGAACAGTTGAGGCAGTATCACCTAATATAATTTGATTCTGTACGTCATCCTCTGTTAATTCTATATCTGTTCCATTTCTTAGTGTTGTGCGAAACGTAGTATTGGCATAAGTCAAGGTTTTTGCATTTAGTTCATTTCCGAAAGCTGACATTGTATATACTAATCTATGAAAAAAACAAAGGCACAGGTTGCAACAATCGACTATTCAATGGATGCTCCATCGGGAAATGGAACATTTCCATTTCTTTTGACACTTTTTGATTGTGCCCTAAAGTATAAGATTTGTATCCAGCCAGAGGATGAACGTTGCTAATCCTAAATGGTGGATATGTGATGTCATTGATTGTTTTACACGGGAGTTGTTGCATCATAACCGGTCTAAAACCTGACATTTGAAACATCGTCGCGGTGTGAATCTGTTTGTCCACGTTGGGTCCTACATCTTTTATCATGTTGTAACTGCTTAATCCTGGCTGTTGAGCCATATTTGTATACTATTAACAGCGTTTTAAAATACAGTTTCAATCACACGGTTTTGACCGATACGAAGAACGGCTGTCGTTTCGCAAATAATCATGGTTTCGTTTGTTGTAAGTACCGTTTGTAGCGGGTCTACTGGTGATGCACGAGAAGTAGAAAGGTACATTGAACTGGATAATCCTCTGCTATCTAAACCAGTTAAATTTCTTACACCCATTTCTGAGGGAAGATTTAAACGTACCATGGGAATGAATTGGTTGTTCAGCCAATCTTCATATGAATTAATTTTACATCCCGATAGCGTTCCATAGTTGTCCGCTTTAGAGATAGTCAATAGATTGAATGCCGCCAACGGGTCTACCCTATAATTTGGCACAAACAAGTTGTTGATGTTAAATTGTAGAGCACCGAGGCCACCTGCTAAAAACTGAAAGTATGAGGGTAGGTAGGCTGTTCCACATGTATTTTCCAATTTGATAAGTCCTTTGTTTTTTTCTCTATAATCACTAGGCCTTTGCACAGCATATATGGTATTAATGCATTGTGAACTCAATGAGAACCTTGTTGATTTGTCCATAGCACCAGCTCCTTCGAAAAATGTAAAATAATTGAGGTAAGGAATTTCCAAGAATCCATCACGCAATTTTGATTCCACCGCTGCGTCGTAGACCCCTGAACTAAACGTGATCGTCTCAACGGTAAAGTAAAGTTTGTCCAATTTAAAATTGCCTTTCGATACTAATTCTTCTTGGGCTTTTGTGTCAATTGCTGCACCAGGCGTTAATGATTTTTGCCAACAACCTAAGACCTCGGGACCTGCAAGGTATAGCCTTATTTGGATTGGAGGAAGTAGACTCGTATCAATGTAGGATGGTTCAGCTTCCCCTAAAAAGGATAGCCATTGATTCAAAATGTATGGACGCGGGGTACTGTAGAAGTTTTCAGTTGTATTTATTTCTTGGTTTTTCAAAACCCTTTGATAAGTCATTTCTTTGCTAAGAGTGGTTTTGATAGTATCAAGTACGCAACTGACCGTGTTGTAACTTTGAAAACCAGTGGTCAACTGCTGGCCTCCTGCGAAAATTTCCATCCTTTGAATTAATTTCTCGATGCCATTGGGGAGCGTCGTGATAAGTTCATCAGCAACATTAAGGGCGTTTGTAAATGCTAAAGGCGTTGTACAGGAACCTAAACAATGCATTGAGAGGCTCTTCATGTTTACAATTGAATTCACAGGTAGATTCAAAGTTATGGTTGAATATCGTGACGCTTCCGTCAAGTTTGTTGTTTCCAATCTGAAGTAATTAGTTGAATACGAATTCATTTTCGATAAGCCGTAGGCCAATGACATGGGGAGGCTCATTTTTGTATATATATTATAAAGATTATAAAATATCTGAGAGACCAGCAGGTGCTAATTCTTCAACCTTAATGCTTAATGAATAGTTAATACTGCCGTCTGATGCTTGGGTCGGAGAGGCCAATGTGATTAGTCTTGCTTTAGAATCTGTAAGTGTGATTCTAAATGAAGTAAATTGAGACCCAGACACTTCAATAACAAAGTTGTCGTTTGGGTCTATATATCGTATGAAGTCTGTCGTTGTGTCACTAGGCAATAGTATTTTCGCCCAGATATCAGAACTTATCATTTCGTTGGTGTTTATAAAAGTAGAAAGATTGGTTGATTCAATATTGTGTGTTGGTAACGATGTTATCCTAAGGTACAATGCATCGTTGGTTTGAATGTTACATGGATAAACAGATTGAAACACGGAGTTGGGTGTAGTGATGCCAAACAAGTCTATAAGTTCAGATATCTCACTCAAACCAGCTGTGCTTCTATTAACACGACCTCCGAGTACTTGATCTGAGTCATTGTATTTTCCAGCTGTGGAAACTGAAATTAGGGCATTTTGTAAATTACTTCCCGGTAAAGCAAAAAAGTCCCCACTCACGCTGAATGATACAAACTTAATATTGGGTGCTGCAGGATTCAACGTTATACGAAATTTATTCTTATAATCAAGTCCATCGCCGCTATTATTGTATAACACACTTACATCACCGGTGTATCCAACAATGGCAGTCTTTATGCTTGTTTGTAATAATCTTGTTAGTTGGTCTAAATCAGTATAATTTGCATAAGGTATTTGAACTTCCGTTAAAGTATTATTTACCGTATCACCCACATAGAAGATGCCATTGGTCTCGTTGATACTATACCATGTCTTTGCACAAGAGAAAGTATTCAAAGTTAATCTCAATTTGGTTTGTGCTCGGTAATTTATCAGTTGAGTGGGTATGTTCATTTGCAAAACACGTGCGTCTCCATTGCTATTGTCTTCGGAAGACAAGAATAGCGTTCTTGTGCTAATTACGCTCATCTATATTAATATAACAATTATCTTTTATAGAATCAACAGTATCCCGCTCTAAAGGAATTGGTTCTTCAATGTTTCCAGTACAAAGGTCATCGTAAAATTCTGGACGTTTGATATAATCATCTACAAGCAATTCTACATGAGCTTCTTTAATATCGGGGTATTGAAGTTTGGCTAAGCGTATCAATTCTTGACGGTCCATCTTATTATCATATAAATCAAAAAAGGTGGCAGATTGGGTCATATTCATATTATCTTATATATATCCATAATATGACCTAATCTGCCACCTTTTTTGATTCTTCAAACAACTCCTTGTCTTGGTCAGCACGACCCGTGGCTTGACGTATCATCTCCGTGATTGGGTCATAGACCGGCACTTCCGTTAACGGTTTTTGTTCTATAGGATTCAGTCCCAATTTTCCACGTATATAATTCTTCTCACCTAAGCTTTCTTTGACACCCATAACATTCATGAAATCTGTGAAATTCACATTGGGAGTTTCTGATAGTAAGATTGGTTCCAATAAACCTTGAGTGGTCCTAAAGATACGTTCGTCGTTGGTGTCAGTCGGTGTGTAATATCCAAGGTACCCTCCCACAGCCGAGCCTGTCATGGCGTTGGCAAACCCATACCGAGACCTTGCTGTACTGACTCGCGTAGACTCCGGTGCATCTGAGTACATCTGTTCCACGCTATGTAATTTTGTCAAATCGTTTTCCGTACCTACCTTTGGATTGACGTGCACGATATCGTAATTGCTTTTAGCATGTGGTTTCAACCGGGCTGGTAATGACACTAAATCGCCTTCTGTTGAGTACAACACCTGCTTTTCCGTAGGAGTGTTCATCGGTTCTTGCATAGGATTGATTGCTGGGTTGAAATGATGCCCTTCTACGTTGTTAACTTCGGCTATATAATTGCTTTGACCACCTCCATTAGAGTGACCAGTCACAGATAACTTATACCCACCGTATTTACTTTTGACATCGTCAAATCGTTGTTGTGCTTCTTGATATCTTGATGTACTACGTTGTTGTTTCATCAATGTCAAAAGATTTACATACCAATCTTCTACATTTTGTCCACGTGAGATGTCCTGGGCAAGAGTGTTCAGACTTCCAAATTCTGCATCAGAGCCTCGATATGCAATAATAACGTCTTGGCTTTTAGGATTGACCAACGTTGTAGAGTTTCTACCCGACAAACTTCGGTCTACGTAATAACCCGGAAGTCCTTTCATGATACTTTTCAACCGACCTCGGTCACCATAGCTATAAGCATAAGAGACATCTGATGCCCGTGCATATCTTGTTTGTGTAGGATTGTCCCTAGATGTAATGTTAGGACCAAATACTTTGTTTAAAGCGGTACTCGGAAATTTCACTGCGTCTTGACTGAGAGCATTTAGCAATTTCGAGGTGTCTCTTTGTGTATACTTGTCAACATCGTCAGGTTTCATGATTGGTTTACTCTTGACTGTGACCATAGATTTGAAAGGTGCACTGTTGCCAGACCCATTACGCGTATGTATTTGTTTATCATTTTGGTAATCAACAAAATTACTAAAATAACTACTAGATGGACGACAGTAAGCATTGGATTGATAGCTTTGATTACAAGGTAATTGCATTACTATTAAGGAGTTTTTTATTTGGGTGTTAAATCGCCTCCGGCTATGTAACTAGCAACTCTTTGTAAAGGACTTGCAGGAGCCGCCGTTTGACTTCTTGTCATTACTCTATCAGATGCAAACGTTCCAAACCTGCTTGGAGAAGCCATTATATCGCCTTGTAACAATGCTGTTGCTTCCTTTCGCAGATTTGCACCCGGTCCAGTATCGCGTGACGATCCAGCTTCCGGAGTGTCTGGTGGTAGTTGTTTGGATGCTTCTGCGAGAATGGCGTCTCGTTCTTGAGCCTCTTCCTCAATACGCCTTAACGCTTGATTATTGATATCGTCTTGTGTCATTGTCAGCATTGGATTTAACATTGTCATCATAGGATTAGGCCTGGTTGTATCAATACCACTGCTATAGTCCTGAATGTCTCTCACTAATGCATTGGAATTTATCCCTGAATCTCTTAGAGTGTTATAGAATACCGCACTGTTTTGACTCGGCATCGTTATCACGTAGTTGTTTTTAGCGAGTTTACCATATCCTCGGAACAGAGTGTCGGAACTTGAGCCGTTGGCGATTCCCATCATTTTCATACAATTGCGTCTTCCGACCTCATCGGTCAATAATGTTCTCATTATATATTAACGGTTTCTTTTTTTCAACAACTTAATTTCCGGGTCTGGAATATCAACAAACTCATTCTCTTCAGACTTCTCATAGAATATCAATTGATATTTACGCTTGCTTTTCCCAGACCGATTGAGCTTGAGGTAACCTTTCAATGTCTTTTGATAATTAGGGGATTTCTTGTCGCTGATAAACACATTGACCTCGTAGTTGTCGTAGTTTCTAGATGTCTTGGAAGCGGTATTTCCTTCTATACCCTCTTTCTTCAACGCACGCTCAGATTTTGCAGCCTGTTTACTTTCACTATCAGTCTTACTACCTCGGGTCTCTTTGGATGGTTTGGAAACAGGTCCTTGAACCTCTTTCAGTTCTCGCGGCTTGTATTGTCGGCGTAAGGTATCACCGTCGCCGTCCTCTATCACGAAAGACAAACCCTTTCTACTTCGGACTTTGTATATTTCGGTACTCCATGTGCGGCTTTCCTTATCAAATGTCTTTTTAGTAACGCGAAGGCGTACCTTGTCGCCTGGTTTAATGTCTAACTTCTGTAAGAGTTTGGCAGTTTGATTGCGTTTCAACAAGACACTTCTAATAACACGATTCTTATTCATGTCATCGGGAGGGGTATCATTGATATTACCTTGGTTTACCGTTTCATTATAGTTCTCGACGATAGAGTCCAAATAGTCAACCCAATTATTTTTACCGGTTCTCGCCTCGTTGAAATTAAATCTTCGTTTCAAAGTTTTGTTAAACCGCTCGATTTTCCCTTGACGAGTGTGGTCCTCTTTTTGAGACGTGTAATGTTCGATACCCTTCTCTTTCAACAATGCTTGAACTGGTTTGTTCGTGAACTCGCTGCCTAAGTCTGTACTAAGAGTGTCCATTTTGGTTTCGCTTATCAATCGTTTCATGGCAGGAACGATGCCCTCCACATCCTCTTGTCTTTTATTGTTCTTATCTCTGACGGTTTTGGATTTCAAAGCGATTGCATACGCTTTGTTAGTATTAACGTTAACCGCAGTCAGAAGAACGGCATATCCTTTGTTCACCGACTTATCTTTCGGTATGAAGGCAAGGTCGGCTTGTATAGAGACCTTATCGACTGGCCCATAGGTCGGAAAGTAATCTTTACGGGTTACACGTTTGGGTTGTGATAAAACTTGTGATGTCTCAGTCTTGGAAATAGCAGCCTTGACCTGAGATTCTGTGACCTTGTAACCTTGTGCTTTAAGCTTCTTGGTAAATGCATTGGCACTAGATTGACCAAACTTTGGGTCTAAAAATAACTCTTGAAGTCTACTCTCAGATATTGGTTTACTTGTCATACTATATAATAGTGTTACATATAGTATACAATGACTTATCAAATCAAAGCTTACACAAAAAGTCAAGCACGGAAACTCGGTGTGAAGATTAGCCCATCAAATAATCATAGCAAAAAGATTGATGTTTTCAAGGATGGTAAACTGGTCGCTCAAGTGGGTCAGCGTGGTGCTTCTGATTATCCAACATACATGGCCACTAAGGGTAAAGAGTATGCCGATGAAAGACGTCGGCTGTACAAAATCAGACACAAGAAAGACCGGAATGTCGTCGGTAGCAATGGTTATTACGCAGATAGATTGTTGTGGTGACCTATAAATCAAAAAAGGTGGCAGATTGGGTCATATTATGGATATATATAAGATAATATGAATATGACCCAATCTGCCACCTTTTCTGATTTTGCCCTATTATCATTTCTTTTCTCAACCTACCTTAATGGCGACCCAGATATTCAATGCAGATTGTTTTGACATCTTACCGAACATCGACGCACACTCTGTTGACTTAGCTATCTTAGATTTACCTTACAATCAAACTGCATGCAAGTTCGATAAGCAAATAATCGATTTAGGTAAGTTGTGGACGCAGCTGAAGCGGGTCGGGAGGCCACGCACTGCATATGTCTTCTTTTGCACAACTCGGTTCGGACATAAGTTAATATCCAGCAATGAAAAGATGTTCAGATATGATATCGTCTGGCAGAAAACGGTCAGTTCTGGGTTTTATCATTGTAATCAGATGCCACTACGTAGTCACGAAATGCTGTATATATTTTATGATAAGTTACCTACTTATAATCCACAGATGACCGATGGAATTGCGTACACACGTGTCCCGGGCAGACGCACGGAATTGTATACTGGAAATAGCCCCAGAATTAATACTATATCTGATGGGAAACGGTTTCCCAAATCTGTGATAACTATTGCCAACGGTAATTACAAAAGCAAGCATCCTACTGCTAAGCCTTATGGTATATTGGAGTGGATTGTTAAAACTTATTCAAATGAAAATGATAATGTACTGGACCCATTCATGGGTATCGGAACAACTGGCAAGGTATGCAAAGTTAATAATCGAAACTTTATTGGCATTGAAATAAATACAAAATACTATTCAAGGCCCTAAAAGCATAACCGGGTCTGGGGGCGGTATGCCCCTTTTATAAAACATTTCCAAATGACATGCATAGCACACCTTCCTTCTTGACCTAGTGAGAACTACACATGCCATACAAATCCCCTCCTTGCATTTAGCACAAGGGTGCATATCAGTTGCAGGAACTAAGGCTGAACAGGCTGAACAAAACAAGGTCTCATCCTCCTCGGGGTCTTCATCTGCATCGCAAATGTATTATTCATTGATATTACTTTCGCAGTCTTCGCAAATTATGTTCCCAGTTTTCCTACATACTCTTTCAAAGGAACATATATGACAATAAGGTTGTTTTTCACACAGATAACAACAATAGACCTCTACAGCCCAAAGTAACTCACTGCAAATTAAGCAGTAGGGAAACTCACTGTCTTCAATGTCATCTGAGGAGTTTTCAGAGTATACAAAGTTTGGCTCTTCAGCCTGAAACGCACATACATTACTTAATAATCATTATCCAGTTTACCATGGCCTAGAACCAGCACCTCCACTAATAAAATACCAATAAACATCCTCCCTGGAGCTACACTGCCTACACACATAATTACGACAATTATGAAAATCATATGCATGGATATAAAGCTGTACATCAATGCATTCTTCACAGCAGTGGTTGCCACACATCAAACATTCCCCCCAAAGTGGGAACTCTGCTTCTGCATCCGATCTAAAGTTGTGCACTTTGCTGAGTGGTTGCATAAAGTTACACTTATCACACGCAAGTTCAGCCACAAGTTGGGCATCACGTCCATACAGCCTCTGTGTTAAAGCAAAATACTTTACTGTTCAGTTGCTACATCCGGCATCCGGCCATACACAAAAGTTTAAAGAACCTACAGGATCAGCGATACAATCCAATAGAACACTGTCAACACCCACGCAACGAACTGGGCAGCAAACAAGCTTTGAATCTCCTGAGAATATTTGGTCGAGACATGTAAAAGTTGGTATGCCAGAACGCAAAACACATGCGTCGCATTGAAGGTCTTGCGGCACTCAAAGTGGTCCGACAAGAACAGTGCGAACTGAAAAATACCAGAAGAGAACGCACTGAAAATAAGAAGGAGCACAAGCAACTTGACAAAGATGTTCTGCCGTTTCAAAAAACTTTCAGTAACCACCTGAAGGTCGGCTACCTGTGGCTGGTAGATAGGATCCGAGGCCGCCCAAGCCTCAGCCTCGTCGTACTCGTCCACCTTGAAAGTACGTGCGTTTCCGAAAGGTGAGGCTATCTGATAGCCCCGTTTTACCGCATCGGGCCAGTTGTTGTCGACGCCAGGTCCAGGTGTCGCGTTCTTGTTCCTGTTGGCGTATAACTTGCCAGGACGTGCACGAGCACGGACGGCAGGAGCGGCAGGAGCGGTAGGAGTGTCAGCCACTGCACAAACAATAACAATAGTTAACACAAAAACAAAACAGAGTTGTATGTATCATGCGAGTGTAAGGAAGGCATAAGGGTAAAACATACTTGCGGATGAGAAAAAGGTGAAGTCTTTACAAAGGGTTCCTGCACGAATGACACAACAAAAAGGGTCAGTGCTCACCTAAAACCCGAGTTTGTCGTTCGGGTCAGTCGCTTCATACTCAGATGCGGTCCCCGAGAGCTGCGAGTCAGTGCCGCTGATATCTTCACCCTGGGACTCGGTCCCAGAGTCAAAGCGGACGTGAAGATTCGGACTTTCAGAAAGCACTGCTTCGTCGGTTTGACCATACGTTGGGTCAAAAGACACTATCAAGTCGGTCATATCTGCCTTTTCCACGTCACGTTGGGCGAGCAAACCCTTCAGGTGTGCGGCGTGCTGCTTCGCATCGTCAAAGGCTTGCGACTTTAAGTTCAAGTCGTAAGTCAATTTTTCAACTTCAACACTCAACGTTTTGTTTACGTTTTCAAGGTCGCGAATGCGACGCTGCAGTTCAACTTGGCCGTCAAACTTAGTCACGCTCAGCTCGCTGACCTCAAGTGTCAGTTGGGGAACGTCAACTTCTTTGTTTTCAGGAGGGTGCTCAGGATTCGGCGACCCGTCAGGCAGAAACCGAGGGATCAACGTGTATGAGGCTTCAGCGGGTTTGACTGGCGACTTATAGTTTTCCATCACGTCAAACATAACCGCATGCGACTCCTGAAACTGTTGCATACTGTGCTCCGCGGATGCCATCATGCTGTGTGCACCTTCAGTCACAGCAGTCATATCAATTCGTGACTCTTGCAGCAGTGCCTGTTCTAACTGATGCGACTGCTGCTTCAACCTGCCAGCTTGCACCAGAACGGAGAGCCTATCAACGCGGACTTTCCAAATGCGAGTGTCGTTGGCACCAAACAAACTCTGGAACACCGGCTGAGCTGACTTGGGTTCCAGACAATCTTTACAGATATCGAAATGTGCCTCGCTGCACCACGGAGTCTGCTGCCCAGAAGATCGTTTGCACCGGACTAACTTTCCGGCCTTATCGTATACCCACGCAGGGCACTTCGCATCGCCCGCCAGTCCCGTTCGCACACAGCACGGAGCACAATACAACTGTTTGAAGGGCCACGGCACGCGTGTTTTGGGACATCTGACTACGCTATGTATGCACATGGTTACCTTAAAGTCAGGGCTGCTTTTGGCGGTTGCTGCTTACGACTGTGCGACGGCTGCAATTCTGTTAAACATTTTGAAGTCAAAGATTTTTCTTGACCATGACACAAATTGCGACACAAATCGTGACACATACGACACGTGTCATGACACCAGTGCTGACACCTATCATGACACCTACCATGACACCTACCATGACACCTACGACGACACCTGTGACCTTCCGGTGCTGTTCCGGTGCTGTTCCGGTGCTCTTCTGGGGTCGATGAACGTCCATCTGTCATGGTACGTGTCATGGTACGTGTCATGGTAGGTGTCATCGCAGGTGTCGTGCAGGTCATGGTACGTGTCATGGTACGTGTCATGGTACGTGTCATGATATGTGTCAGAACAGGTGTCGATTTAATATCGCACGTGTCACGGTGTGAGTCATGGTGTGTGTCACGATATATGTCATCGCCGTATGACTGAAATCGCAGACGATTTCGGGAAAATGCTGCGAACAGTGTATAAAATATTTTGGAAAAAATAGAATTAATTCAGCATCAGTTTGGGCGATTTCCGACCCCATTTAGGGGGTCAGTTCAGGCGATTTTCGCACGGTTTTTTACACTATTTAAGGGAGGGGTCAGTTTAGGCGATATACGACTTTCGGCGATTTTTTCGCGGGGGTATCATGATACACCCTAAACCCTGAAACCCTAACTATCATGAAAAAGGTGGCATTTTAGGTCATATTCCCATTATCTTATATATATCCATAATATGACCTAATGTGCCACCTTTTGAGCGAACTACTTAAAGAACGCACGCGGGTACAATATCATGAAAAAGGTGGCAGATTGGGTCATATTCATATTATCTTATATATATCCATAATATGACCCAATCTGCCACCTTTTGAGCGAACTACTTAAAGAACGCACGAACTACTTAAAGAACGCAATTGACTTAAAGATTAAAATCTAAGTATATACCAATAGAATGGCCTTGACCGATGCTCAAAAACGTGCCAAAAAGAAGTATAGGGAGACTCATGTTGAACAAACGCGAGCTTTGAATAGAAAACATCAAAAGACTTGGTATGATACTCACAAAGATGAGCACAATATCAAAATGAAAGAATACATGAGGAAAAAAAGGTCTCAAAAATCTGAAAATGAACCATTATAAACAAGCTTAAAGATTAAAATATATGGTATATATAAGTATACATGTCTCAAAATATCACCAACAATAGCATCCAAACTTATTTTTGCCAAAACATTAAATCACTTAAAGATAAGAGTGTTTATAATAGTATAATGGATTATCAAAATATCGACACCTCAAAGTTTGCACTAAAAACATTCATCAAAATGCAATGGGTCAAAAACTTGACCGATGGTGGAGCACAAGATTATGTGCTTTCAACTTTGAAAGAAGGCGAAATTCTAATCAAATCGGACACCAAAAAGATGGGCAATATGTGGAGTAAAATTCACAAAGTCAATATGGGCAAGATATTGACCAAACATTATGGCATATATGAAATAATACAAGCCCATGTCAAGCGGAAAGTATATTTCGATATTGATAGTGATAAAGAGATTAACTTGAATGAAATCAAAGAAATCATTTCGACCAAATTTCCAAATGCCATCTTTCAAATTAGTGGAAGTACATTACCAAAAAAGGGAAATCCAAATTGGTCCTATCACATCGCTCTTTCCAATTATTATTTTGAAAATCTTGGTGCTATGGCTCCCTTCAAAACATGGCTAATGAAGTACAAAGATTTGGGCATGGATTGTGCGGTGTACACCACAAATCGAAATATGAAATGTGTCAATCAAAGCAAATCCCATGAATTGCGAACTCAAGATATCGTCGAAGGAAGTCAATCGGTCACCAAGCATTGCATCTTGATGGATTTTGATGAAGATTCAATCGATGCCGCGACATTACATTGGGAATTTGAGGATGTAGAACTTGATGAAAAGACTCATCAAAAAATTGACTTAAGTTCCATCACACCATGTGACTATGTGCCCCCATCCAATTTTAATTGGAATACGACAAGTTACAAACAAATATTAGGCATGATACCCAACAAACCAAGAGGTGACCCTAGTAGCTTTCAACACAATGTAACTTGGCTGATTATGTTATGGTCATACCATAGCAACATTAATTTGAAGGACTTTTTAAAGTGGGCCGCTCAAAAAGACGACAATAAAGAAAGGCTTAAAAAGTATGAGGTATTTTGGCAAAGGGCGAAAGACAAATTTTCTCCGGGCGACAACTTTATCAAGAACCTCTTGCTCAGATTTTATCCCAACCTACAATTTGATACGATTTGTGAGCAAAGTTCAAAGTTTCTTAAGGGGTGCGACGTACCAATCGACATTTTTATGAGTGATAGATGGGTCAAGCCGATTGAAATTCATAATGCATTTGGACATGCATCCATGGTGTTCTTGACGGCATTCATGAGCGGGAACAAGACCGGTTCTACTATTGATTATCTTCACAAGTATGAAAAGGGTAGTAGCATTATATGGTTCAGCCCAAGGATATCTTATGCACAAAATGTAGCGACAAGATTGCAATCCTTGCGGTTCAAAAATTACAAAAGCTTTGATAAGAACAAACAAGAATTAATTCCGGCAGCACATAGAATTATAATGTCTATGGAATCACAATGGAAAACAGAAAATTGTTTAAGCTTGTTTGCCGGTTTATGCGAAGATGAAATTGAAACTCGTAATAGTTATGACATTGTTATCTTGGATGAGATTGAGACTTACAAAAGTATTTTCATGAACCGCACGACACATGGGGAGCACTTACCCGCCAATTGGGATTGCTTTATGCACATTGTAAAATCTGCAAAGAAAATCATCTTTATGGATGCTTTTCCCCATCAAGACACCATTACATGGTTTAAGAAGGTTAGACATTTAGATTGCCCTTTAATTACGCTTGGCCACAACCTACCACCAGCTCCGCAACAATTAATCAATTACGAAAACAAAAAATTTTGGGAAGCATCGTTGATTGATGCTTTGAACAATGGGGAAAACATATCTTTGTTTTATCCTTTCAAAACCGATTTCAAAAAAGGCAAGAGTGTTTGGTGCTATGGCATGGACACATTCAAAGATATGATTATAGCAAACACCGACCTCACTCAAGATGACATCATTTGTTATCATGGGATGAGCGATGATGAAACGAAATCAACCTTATCTAATGTTGACGAAATGTGGGCCTCTAAACGACTTGTGATTTCCAATGTTGCTATTACGGTGGGAGTCAATTTTGATACCGGACCAAACAATAAACCGCACTTTCATAAACGATATGCATTTTTGGACCCTGCCATGGTGTCATACCGGGACTTCTTTCAAAATCTGTTTAGGGTGAGACAATATCATACAAATGAGCTTCACCTATACAAAACAAGTGCAACGATGAAGCAAATCAGGTTTAGACTAAAAGGGTTTTGTCTTCCATATAATGCACCTGAAAGTGAGTTGTATCAAAAATTGGCAAACCAACAAGAGTGTGAGTATTGGGCAAGAGACGAACGAGTATATCATTGGTATCTCCGGAAATGTGGCTTTATTAATAGCGAACTTTCTCAAAATAGTAGGGAAATGGTGTGGGCTAAATTGAATGAAAATGAGACGGCTCCTTACTTTGAGTATAATAATATTGAAGATAAAGAAATTTTAGAGATTTACGAAAATCTGAATCCAAAAGTTTGGAGCAATGAAGCGACCATGGAAGATAAACTATGCATTGCCAAATATAATTTCAAAAATCTATTCTTAGAGTCTATACCTCAACATTGCCTCCGAGATTTGTGGAATCGAAAACTTGTAAACTTTGTTCACAAATTTATACAATTATTAAACAATCCAAACCACATCTTGTGGACTCTATTTGAGCAAAACGGTGCCAAAGAAACATTGATGCTGCCCAACAACCCGACTTGGGATGTAGACATTAACACATTGAAAGAATCGTTCAAGATAAATTTTCAGGGAACTAAGATGACCCCATATACAATTGGCAAGGCTCTTGATGCATTTTTCGAAACCGATTGCTATGGTCCTGAACGAGATGACAAAGGGAAGATAATATTGATTAAGCTGCCCGGTTCCCATAAAAAGTCTTACAATTATATTCATTCAAAGAAGTGGGAGCACTTTGTTCCAGCCCTCCAAGACTTCTTAATCATCAGCCCCATCTACAAAGGAAATGCATTTGAAATTGAATAAATATATTAATAGACTTTTAGGAATTAAGTGTAGTGTAGTAAGGGATTTCGAAGTTCCCACATCGGAACGTGAGCTTTGAGCTCGCTGTGCTTGGATAAGGTGTCTCCCATATGCCACCATTGATGGACACGGGGTTATGTGTTTATTACACATTTTGAGTTTTAGCCCTTGTTTATTAGTCCAAATGTTCGTCGCTTTGCGATACATACATCCATACATACAACAACAACATGTATGCATGTATATGTCTAGCGGTTTCATAAAATCTCGATGCTTTAATAGCCCTCCGTCTGAGGGATTTTCAATGTACCAATGACTTGCTTTGTAGTATTCAATAATCTCGATTGTTCTCTTGACTATTGCATCAGCCAATGCAAAGTTTCTGACCCCAATTCTTTTCGCTTTTGAATACTCTGTACAAGGAGGAGATGCCCATATGATATCGAAATGATTTGGCGGGTATAATGTATAATCCCATATCAGAATGTCAACGTTGTGAGTAGGATTAAACCTCGGGTGAATATCAAGGGAGACGACTTCGCCATCTTTATGCAAGTCTTTGAATATTTTGCTCACTGAGCATGTTCCACTAAACAATTCTAATAGTCTCATACAATGAAGAATCAAAAAAGGTGGCAGATTGGGTCATATTATGGATATATATAAGATAATATGAATATGACCCAATCTGCCACCTTTTTTAATCCATTATGATAATGAAGAGAACAAGTACTATACCGGAGTCTATACTTATCAAACTTGCATAGAAGATTCAGCTACCTGACCGGGAACAATCCATTCATTGAAATTTCGGCGAAACATACTTGGATGATTTGGTTTGCGATGAAGGTCGATAAACAGAAAATCATGTGGCCCTTGTATAGCCTGATTGTATACCGAGTTGAATTCCTGAATGGGAATTTCGCCACCAACTTCCTCACCAATCTTATCTATCTCTTTTTGATTCTTATTTCGGAAGACTAGCATATGTGTTAGGTTACCTCTTATTGATTTTAGCAAGCCTCCTGAGCTTGAGGTATAATTCTGAGTTGCAAACAACAATGTCACCCCAAGGGCCCCGTCCTTAAGCTTTCCAAGATGTCTATGTTTGATAACCATATTGCTGAGCTTACTCGATGGTCTCATCATGTCGGTGTCTTGTGTATCATCAAAGAAGGCAGCAATGACTGGCCGTTTGCCACCATACTTGTGTTGTGGAGGAAGTATATTACCATTGTCATCACCAAACTCTAACAACAATTCACCGGGAATCTCATACACACTGATATTATGATTGTTTAACATCTTCATTAATTTCTTGTACCTTTCCATTTTCTCTTGATATTCATCATACTCTTGAGCCTCGGTATCAAGGAGGTTTTCAATCTGATTTGGAACATCGACGGTAGGCTCTAATACATCACCTTCATCAAGCGGTAAGTCTTTGTAATAATGCATATTGTTATGATAAGTTGGTGACACTAAGATAAGCCTGTCTAAAGCATTATTTTGTTTCATCAATCTTAATAGATGTGTGAGACTACAGCTTTTACCGGTCCCGCGTTTCGCACACGCCAAGATAACCCCGTGCAATTGAATAAAATCATCGGGTGTCGGTATGCTAAAGGCCCCATTCTTCGGCACTTGAATATCATATGATTTATCTTTTAGTCGTTGGAACTGCATATATTATAACGAAAGAAATAGGCTGTTGTATGCTTTATCATACGTAGGATCCATTTCGGCATCTCTTTTACGAGGTGGTGATTGAGATGCAACTCGGCTTTGTTTACGTCTAGTAGACTTCCTAACAATCACTTGAGGTTCTTCTTCTTCAGATTCCGAAGAATCAGATTCAACAATGACAACTTGCTTTTTGGGTTTCTTCTTAGGTGTTGCTTTTGGTTTTTTGACAACGATATGTTCCACTTCGGGTTCCGAGATTGATTCTTCGGGTTGCTTTTCGGGTTCGGGAATAGGTTTAATTGTAGCTTTCTTAATGGTCTCTTGGGCTTCGGTAACTTTTTCAGATTCCTTAAGCTTTTCGGCCATCTTGATATCTTGTTTATGTTTGGCTTTTTCTTGGCGAACAGCAAGTGCACGTTCCCTCATTTTCGCCAATCTGTCAAGTGTTGCAGAATCGGTAATCTTCTCTCCTTTAACTGGCATTAAGTAATTATAAGATACCCTAAGAAAATAATATTTCTGAATTTGACTTACGATTTCTCGATGAAATCAAAAAGGTGGCAGATTGGGTCATATTCCCATTATCTTATACATAACCATAATATGACCCAATCTGCCACCTTTTTTGATTCCTAATGTATACATGACCAGAGAAACTTGGATAACAAAGTTAAAATCTTGCGGAGCCGAACATAGAGCCGAACACGGGATTAAAAAAAAGGGTAAGATGACACAAGGTGAGAAACTCAAAAACTTACGTGGTCGTCCAGTTGTTAAAAAGACAACTGCTAACAAAAGTAGAACCGCCTTAGACCATGGCACTTTATCAGGACAACCGGTGTATCAACAGCCCGTCAAAGATGCTGCTTTGCCGACCAAAGCACCTCGTAGGATAGCTCCTATCATGGTAGCACCTTTAGACCAAACAAGCATTGGCACAATAACGGGTGACTCAGTATTTCAACGACCTAATGCAGAATATACGGGTGTAAAGACATTCCGTGACTCCATAGCTAATATTGAGAAACGCGAAAGAATGAAAAAGCAGATTAGAAAACGCCGAGCAGCGGACGTCACAAAAATATAATTTATATAGTATAGGAAGATGCCCCCTAAATTGAGAAAGCAAAATCCTGAGGCACGCCATAAGCTCACTGCTGCAGATTGGGAAAATTTACAAAGTAGAAACCTAACCGGTGATGATAGAGCCAAAGCTATACGTGATTACAAGAAGAACTATCGGAAATCGAAAGATAAGGTTGAGAAAGTCACCAGGCGACAATGGACCAAGATAGGGAAGAAACCTGCCAAAGAACAAAGTAGACTTGATGAGATTCAAAAGTACAGCATTGGAGATTCCAAGAGACATATAAAGAAGTTTAGCACAGACGTTGAAAAACTTAAGGTTCCCTTTACAACGTTTCTTGAAAGAGCAGCACCCGATGGTAGCAGTTTAAACTATTGGTTACCGGAGAAGACAAAAGGCGTTGAGCAAGTATCAATTAGAGCGGTGTTCGAGGATGGGACTACATCCAAGTGGGTCAAAGGTTCAAATCGTGAAGATGTTATGATGAAATTTGAAGAGATGCTGCAAAGTCCGAAGGGTGGTGATAGCAGCAAAAAGTCCGTCGAGGTTGCCAAAGATATCGAAGTTGAATATTACTCTTCAAAACCACCAGAAGGCAAGGGGTCTCGATGCTTAGCCGCACCAAAAAACACCGTAGAATTACGACTGAAGCAGTGTGTCATTAAGATTGAATCCCGCAATAACTGTGGCATCAAATCTTTGGAACTGCTTGATAGAAAACGGAAATTAGATTCAATGCTAAGCGACAATTTTGTATGTAAAAATCAATACGAGAATAAGTGGAAACAACTGAAACGAGACGCCAGCGGTCACAAGGGCAACATAACATCAGTTTCCGTTCGATTGCGTTTAAAATTGTTTGCGAAAAAGGATGCTGACGAAGGAATCAATATCGAAGACTTTCCAGTTTTAGAGAGGCATTACAGCAGAAATATATTTGTGTGGGGTATCACTGAACGACTTGGCGGTGAACCAATCATGTATTACCCGCCGTACTTCAACGAACACAATGAGTATTCAAGTTATAATGACAGCTTTCATATATTGTTGCACGACAATCATTATGAACCTATCACGCGTATTGATTGCTTCAGAGGGAAAACTTATCGGCCATCGTGCACCCAGTGTAAATCTCAAAAATGCATATTTGCCAGCAAGGATGTACGGTTGACAAAAGGAAACAAGCAATGGCATCATTGTGATATTTGCAATCGTAAATTCATGAACGAAGAATGTTACAATCTGCACAAAGAATTGGTGACGTGCAATCAGCTTCACAAATGTAAGATGTGCAATGTCAAGTTCAATCCTAAGGAGAAACACATGTGTGGATACAAAGCATGCCCAAACTGTAAGGTCGTTTGTAATCTATATGAACACAGATGCTACATGACACAGGTCAAACCGAAGTCCATACTATCACCTGAATCAATTGTGTGTTTCGATTTTGAAACTCGAAACGACGACGGTAGGCTGGTTGTAAATCATTGTGAAAGTCAGTACCATGATGGTACACATGTGATTCATAAAACCATCGGAGAGTTTCTTGAATGGGCCTGTCTAGACAAACATGCTGGCCACACATTCATCGCTCATTGCGGTTCCAAGTTCGACTTTAGATTGATAGTGGAGCATGTCATCAACGTCCAAAGGAAACCTCCAAAGGATATATTGTACACAGGGGCTGATATATTGTGTGTCAAGATTGCCAACGTGAGGTTCGTTGATTCATATATGTTCATGTCACGTCCATTGCATGCTCTACCAGAGATGTTTGGCTTTGAAAACGAAATATCAAAAGGGTATTACCCACATCTCTTCAACACGTTGGAAAATGAGACATACCTCGGTTTGTATCCTGACATCAAGTATTACAATCCCGAGATACTTCAACCAGAAGCTTATCAAAAATTATACAAATGGTGGCATGAGAAAAAGAGCAAGTGTTTTATATTTGAAAATCCAAAAGAGATTGCACGATATTGCCATGACGATGTGACCATCCTACGCCGTGCAGTGTTCGCTTTCAGGGAATGTTTTCTAAAGATAACCGACAACAAGTTTGACCCGTTTAGCTATCTGACGTTGGCACAACTGGCGATTAATATATGGAGAAGTGAGTGCATGCCAAAGGATTCAGTGGCTATATTGCAATCATTGGTCAAGTCGCAGAATGCATCTATCAAAGAGAATCAGTGGTTGGATTACATTGTCCACACTACGTCAGCCAAGCTCAAACGCGATTACGATGGCAAACGAAACTATAAACTCACAGATTTACAGATATATGTCGATGCTTTTGACGACACCACCAACACGGTGTATGAGTTCCTCGGAAGCTGGTTTCATGCAGACCTGAAGAAATACCACAAAGACGATATTCAGTATCAACAAGGGCGTAAATCGGGTATGACGTTTGGTGAGGTCAATCGGCAAACGATGAAGAGACTGGATGATATCAAGGCAGCAGGATATAATCTTGAGTATATCTGGGAGTCGGCATGGGATGAAACAGTAAATCAGCTGAAATTGTCCGAGATTGGTAAAGACTTTTTAGAGCGACAGAAGTTGGCTTCTCCTATCGTGGATAGAGACGTATATCATGGAGGGAGAGTAGACCTGGGTAAGTTGTACTACGAGGTCAACCACAACGAGCACATACGATACCTCGACTATAATTCCATGTACCCAAGTGTCATGAAAACGAACAAGTTTCCCAAAGGTCATCCCGAGGTTATAAGAGACGTTAAGACAGTTGACATTCATGGCTATTTCGGTTTGGTAAAATGCAAAATTGCTCCTCCAAAACATCTTAAATTTGGCGTTCTTCCTCACGTTGATAATAAAACAGGTAAGCTGGTATTTCCACTGTACGAAATGGTTGACACGTGGACAACGGTTGAGCTGGAGAAGGCCATCGAAAAAGGATACATTATTAATGCTATATACGAGATAAAACATTGGAAGGACACCACCAATGACCTGTTTGCCGGTTACATTGATAAGTTTTTGAAACTAAAAACAGAAGCCTCCGGACCTCCTGATGGAGACATCGACGAGTTTATCGACCAGTTCAAGTTGCATGAAGGTGTCAAGTTGGACAAGGCAAATATCAAATGTAATCCAGGAATGAGACAGGTCTCCAAAGACATGCAAAATATACTTTACGGTAAATTGGGAGAGCGTCAGAATAAATCTAAGAGCAAGGTTATCCAAAATCCAGGTGAGTTCTACAATACCATTAGCAATAAAAGGTATGATTGTAAGTATGAGTTCGTTGGGAGCGACGACAACGAAATGGTCTTGATGAACTTCACTGAAAATTCAGAAGTATTTTCAGACACCAGATTTTCGACCAACGAGGTTCTGGCTGCATTCATAACCAGTTACGGTAGATTAAAGTTGTATCAGTTAATAGAGGCAGCAGGCTTCGCCAATGTGCTTTACTTTGATTGCGACTCAATAATATATAGCGAAACTCCTGAAAACTATCACATATATCATGGCAATGCATATCGACAGCCATGGTTGGGTTTCCTGAAATGTGAATTGCAACATTTAGAAAGGGACCATGGTAAGTGTATCGAGTTCTTGGCAACAGGACCAAAGTCATACAGTATGAAGTTTGCTGATGGTTACACCATGACCAAGATTAAGGGATTCTCTTTGAGCGTAGATAACCTGCAACATATCAATCACGATGTTATGAAAGACATGGTCATCAACCGCAAACTACATACACCAGTCAAGATGAGCAATATGGTTATTAGGCATCCTTGTAAACATGAAGGTGTACGGTCCTTGAGTATGGAGTCAAGGGCCGAGCCAAAGACATTTAACTTCAAGTATGACAAGGGCGATATCAATTGGGAAACGTGGGAAGTTGTGCCGTTATCTACATAATTTGCGGTGAACAATAAAAATATTTCCCGTAAATAACCTGGGTGATACCCCATGGATAGAACCGCGATTCATAACAGCGAAATCAAAAGGTGGCAGAATGGGTCATATTCATATTATCTTATATATATCCATAATATGACCCAATCTGCCACCTTTTCAAATTCAGAAAATCTAAAATATAATTCCAATAATTCTGATACAAAACAGCGTGCCCATCGCGGCGAAAAATCAGATGAATCACAACAAAATCAAAAAGGTGGCACTTTGGGTCATATTCACATTATCTTATACATAACCTGAATATGACCCAATCTGCCACCTTTTCAAATTCAGAAAATCTAAAATATATTTCACAAATTTCTGATACAAAATAGCGTGTGAACGCGGTGAAAAATCAGATGAATGAAAAAGGTGGCACTTTGGGTCATATTCACATTATCTTATACATAACCTTAATATGACCCAATCTGCCACCTTTTTCATTTTCGTCACATTTTCGGGCAAAAAAATAGTTATTTTTATAAGGGGACATCTGCATGACACCTGCAAGACCCATGCAAATCCACAGTAAGGACCAACGCAGAATAACAGTAGGTGACCAGTGGTGCGTGCCGGAGATGACCAGGTGTGCTCACTACATAAGAGGCGTCCGCAAATACTGGGAAATACCGGGAAATATCAAGAGGAGTACAGAGGATACCGGTGAATATAGAGGTGATGCCCCCTGGACACGCCTCTTATGTAGTCTCATGCTTTCCATCTCGACCCGAAGCTGCTTGCGGAGCATGCTCGGACGGAGATCCTAGCGGCCCAGTATCAGACTGCCTACGAGGAGTCTGAACAGGCGCTAGAGTCCTTCTGTCTGTTGCACGGCACCCCAGCAGTTGTCGGGTACCAGGAGGACTCGTGCTCTGACAGTGAGGGTGAGGAGATTCCTCACTCCGCCAGTCAGGAGCACGGGGACTCCGATGAGTCTGACGACGATGGGGATTGGGACGGCCTCTCCGAGGCTCAACAGCAGGAGTGGGACCGCCTACAACAACATGCTGAAAACAAATTCCAAAAGTTCCGTGCTCAACCCGAGAATGTCTCGTTGTCACTCGGAAGAGTGCACTTCGGGATGTTCCGGACCGGCACAGAACAGAAGGCTTGTGACCCCTTTCCCACTCCCCCCTACTTGCTGCCTGACATCCCTGCTTCTGCACCTGCCTCTGCACAGCACGATGCACCTCTCGATGTGTCACAGCACTCACCACAGTCCACGGCTGCGGTGGTGCTCGCCTGCTGCAGGGAGTACCACTCCAGCCGGACACAGCAGACACCGCACGGGTCGGCTCTTGTGGATCATGCTCCGCAGGACCGAGCAGACTCGTCGGTGGTGTCTGCTGGACTGTTTGCAGCACGGTGTGACTCACTGTCCCCACCCGTCCACCACACGCACACCGTCCCTGCACTTACAGAGACTTGCTCTCTGTTTGCAGGAATGACGGTGGTGCACGGTGATGGTGAGGACAGTGACATGTGCACGGCACCGGCACCCACCGAGCACTCTTCCCCACACCACACTCACAGTGCATCTTTGTTGAGGGAGGGGTCACGGAGCAGTGCGGTGCCCCCGCCTGCTTCCCCCCTGTCTGCTCCAGGGAAATCCCTGGAGCAGGTTCACTGGGAGCGGGTATGGGAGGAGGACTACAGGTCCCCTACCGTTTGCCACGGTAACCTTTTGCCATCAAAGAGTTCACTAGGAGCTAGGGGTGTAACCCCTCTGGTGACGCCCCCGACACCTGGCCCTCCTGACTTGTTGCTGTCTGATGCAGGCTCTGCCGTGTCAGTGTCCCCACCAGCCAGTGAGCACCGGGTGCACACTGGGGGCACTGACACGGCCCCAAACTTTAACTCAATCAATCTCGGAGGTCGCCCTACAGAAGGGAGTCTCTCCCACTCTTTCCTTCAGCAGTGTCCTCCTGTCCCCGCTCCGGTCCATGAGTCGCCTGACCTGGCTAGTGACACGCACATGTATGACACACAGGCACCACCTCCACCGCCACGGCGTGTCGGTAGAGGTGGTGTCTCTATCTTCCGGTGTGCATTCATGTCCTTTGCCTTGTTCACTTGCTTCCTGGCAAGTGCTTCGGCGGAGGCCCTCTCAGCCGCAGCACCTGTTCAGGGAGTGTGGTACGGATTGACATTGTGTCAACCGGGGGGGGAGATGGGAGGTGGGCAAAGCAGTACTGCAGTCAGTCAGTACAGTCAATCAGTCCAGTTAGTCCAGTCAGTTTGGTCTGGGGATGGTGGTTTATCCGATGGTGGCTTACCTGATCGTGGCACTGGTGTCACTCCTGATTGGTCTGCCACCCGGCAGTGTTCCTCTGGTGATGGTTCTGGGTATTCCTCTGGTTCCGACTGGTATTGGCAGTATGACTCTGGTCAGCACCGCCACTATGGTTCTCCTCGTGGCTCCGACGGTTCCCCACCAGACAGCTCAGCCCAGATTTGTCTCCTTCAGGCGCTTGAGAAGCGGCGCCAGAGGTACAGAGCAGTATCAGCTCTGCTCCTGACAGCCTTCCTTGGCATAGTCCTGACATGTCTCTACCAGAGTGTCTATGAGGAGTTCCTTGTCGAGGCTCACTTTGAGGCTAGTCACCATCTGGCACCGTTCTCCGCTGTCTGCAGCCCTGTGGCTCAGAATCCGCTCTACAGCGCTATGCACTATGTAGGCGACACAACTCTGGAGATGTGTACCTGGTTCGGACTATTCTGTGCACCCCCTTCAGTCATCTTCTCCCAGGACCCCATGATACATCTGTACTCTATCACCAGTTCTGGCACTGATGGCATTGTCTGTGACTCCGGTGCAACCGGCAATATCACCGGGTCCAGACACAGGATCACTGACATTGATACCAGCAGGACCATATCCTTCAGCACAGTCATGGCTGGACCCGCTTCACGGACTGATGGCACTGGCACACTGAGACTGATCGGCAGAGACATACTGACTGGTGACATTGATGAGTATAGCATTCCTGGCTGCCATTTCAAACACGGCGCCAAAACTCTCCTGTCAACCCGAGTTATGCTCCGGGAGGGTTTTTCATCACCTGACTTCATCAGTATGACATATACCCATCTTGACTCTGGCCGGACATACACTATCATTGATGATGGCACAGACTATCTTTGGGCAGAGCCAGAGTCAGCAGATGTCAGCTTTCAGGCCTTCCAAGGCAATAAGAAGAGGCATAGATCAGGGGACCCATCCGACTGGATGTGGTCCAACAGTCAGTACAGTACCTGGGCTACTACTCATGGGTCTCCTACGGCTACGGCCAAGCTGGGGGAACCAGCCTTTGATGTCTCTATGTTCGGCGACTCTCTCCCAGTTGGAGAGGGCAACAATCACCCTGCTCTGCAGCACTATCACAGTCAGAACAGTATATTCTCCGTTCAGTTGACTGGTTATTACTTCTATGCTAATCCGCCATTCACTATATCTATTCTGGACCGCCTTTTCACTAAAGGCAATGCTGACTTTCCTCTGGACCCTCATAATACTGTATATTTCTGGATAGTTCCCTATATGCCATCCCACAGGATCTGGCATAAGACCTGTACTATGGAGGTATTACATATCTGGCCTACTGGTACTACGGGGTTATTCAGCTACCTTGAGCGACACACCTACACCTCCACACACCCTCTCACCCCAGCTGGTTCTGACGGTGAACCTGGTCGGGTCTTCATCGATGGCACACCCTTTCCCATCTGCATCCTCTACCGAGACCGCCACACCCCGATCAGGGTCAGTCCTCCCGTTGAGCTGCATGATGCTCTCGGGCATGCCTCGATGACCCGTATCCTCCGTCTCTATGACATGCCAGGAGTAGACTTGGGCAGACCACAGTGTTCCAGAGCAGCTCTTGCCTCACTTACCACCTGCTCTCAGTGGTGTGCAGTCTGTGCTACGACGGGCCTCAAACAGAAACCAGCCCCGAGCAGGGACCGCCTCCGTACCAGTCAGCAACAGCCAGCCCGGAAATGGGCCTCAGACATGACAGGCCCCATCTCACCTAGTGGCTACAATGGGCATAGATACCGTATCCACTTCATTGACATCTCCACCAGATGCCTATTTGTGTTCACCGTTGCCTCTAAGGCAGACTACTATGTGTGTCTCCTGAGATTCATTGCCTATACCAGATCCCTCTCTTACGGCATTGATGAGCTATTCCTGTCCACCTCTACAGTCTCGGACACTGAGATGGTGCTGAGGACTGATTGTGCACCTGAGATGGCAGATGCCAAATGCCGGGCAGCTTACCAGCAGCATGGCATTATCCACCAGACCTCTTCTCCCACAGTCCATACGGACAATCCTTATGCGGAGAATGTCACTGGCATCCTGTCCCGTATGATCCGGTCCATCCTCACAGCTTCTGGACTCGACCTCAGCTACTGGCCGCTTGCGGCTAAGCATGGTGCCTTGTTGTGGTCCATTACACCACACAAGGAAGTGGTGACTACTCCTATCCACACTATGACAGGTCATCACTTTCAGTACCGTCGTCTCCGTGCATTTGGTGCACACTGCTATGCGGTTATGGACAGTCAGCAGAGGAACAGCAGACAGCCAGGCATCTCATCAAAACTTCAGAACAGATCATGGGCAGGTCGCATGGTTGGTATCTCTATGGGCTCTAATGCCTACAAAATCCTAGACACCTCCGATGGCACAGTACATCTTGTGGGCAAGCCACACTGGATACCTACCTATGAGCACCTGGGCAGATCCATGTCAGCATTCCCAGACACTATGGCAGCTGACAGAGAGGCTGATGCTACCTTTATCAGGCCATCTCCCTTCTCAGAGACACTCGACTGTACCTATGCCCAGATCATTGAGATCAGCTCATACTACTGCACTTCCGACCGACAGTCTTACGGCTGTGTGCTTCTCTCTGTTCCGTCGAGGGACAATACCTGGACTGACGTGGTTCATTATGTCAAGTCCACACCCGACGGTACACACTACAGACACCTGCTGGTGTATGTCGCACACTATAGGAAGACCGTCTCGGTCAATGAGCACTATCCGATCTGGACAGCTGTCAGAGCCCGAGAGAGCCGCAGACACCCATCATATGGCGCTATCATCATCTCCACAGACAAAGGCAGCAGCACACCTTATGGTGTAATATTTGAGCCTACTCCAGAGTCTACCTATGGTTGGCATATGGACCTTCCTGCTACCCTCGTCAGCTTTCCGTCCACCCATGCCGCCGCCTTCCTTCCCTTCTCCGATGATCCCAACAGAGATGTCCGCCCCGAGTACATTCCTCAGCAGTACACCTCAGCTGACAGCTTCATCAGATCAGGACCCAGAGAGTTGGTGGTGCACATGTTCAATATTTCTGCACCCCAGCTCAAACCAGTCCATGGTGTCAAGCAGGCACTTTCCACCCCAGAAGCAGTTCAGTGGCAGGAGGCTATGGATGCTGAAGTGGCTGGTCTGGCCGCCGACAACAAAATGGTCCCGGGACACCTTCCCTCGGGTACCAAAGGCCTGCCCACTCTCTTTGTGTTTTCCAGACCCTTCAAACCAGACCCCTCAGCACCATCTGGCACACGGCAGATCTTCAAAACCAGACTGTGTGCCAATGGTAAGCAGACATACGGCTACCTTCCGTGGGAGACCACCTGTACCACACCTCAGCTTTATGCCTTCAGACTGGCCTTCATCTTCGGCAGCATCTTCAGTCTGAAGATGAGTCACTTCGATGTCTCCCAGGCTTTTATGAATGCTAAGCTGGATGTTCCAGTATGGGTATCATTTCCGGCTGGTTACACCTATCAGGGGTTCGGTGGTGCTTTACTGCACTATGCACTGTATGGCCTTAAGGTGGATGGTGCTTCCTGGCAGAGACTGGTTAAGATATTCATGCTCAGCTTTATGTTCGGCGAGGTGACATTCAGGCAGTCCTCTCATGATGACTGCATATATTTCATCTACACTGATTTGGCTAAGGCCATGCGTGTGGTCTATGTGGATGACTTCATTATGGTCGCCAGTACAGAGCTTGAGGATGCCTTCTGGGCAGCATTCAGAGCCGGGTTTCTGGCTAAGCATCTCGGAGAGGCCACCTCGGTTCTCCAAATGCGGGTCAGGCAGGATCAGCTTGGTATCTACCTTTGCCAGTCCAGACAGATCAAGGACTTGATGGCCAACAACAACATCACAGCTCATTCCTACAGAACTCCTATGGACCCGAAGCTCATCATCAAGAAACCAGCAGATCCAGACCTGTCCCTCGTCCCCAGTTACAGATCCATCCTCGGCTCACTGCTATGGCTGGCCCGTGGCTCACGACCTGACTGCTACTATCCTGTAATCTATCTGGCTCAGTTTGTATCATGCCCTTCTGAGGAGTCTATGGAGGCTCTTATCAGAATTGCGCAGTATGATGGACAGTACGGCTCATTACTCTCTGGCATTCTACTACCCCGAGACTCCGGTCAAGGTCATCACCATGTTCTGTTATTCAGATGCTGACCTGGCTAGGGACTTAGAGAATGATGCCCGGTCCTATTCTGGCTCCGTGATATTTCTGGCTGGTATGATACTGCAGTGGCATTCAGGGAGGCAGACCATCACTGAGGTCTCCTCCACAGGGTCAGAGTATGTTGCAGCCAGTACGGCAGCTCAGCGGTTGGTATCACTGATGTTCATGCTCACTGAGATATTTGGTTCTATTACTCACCGTATTGATTCCCAGCAGCCCCTTGATTCCGATCTTGACCATGTTATTCAGTACCTTGACAGAGCAGCCACAGATATTCACTTTGACATGCCTTCCCTTCAGACTACCTCAGTGCTCAGGCGTCTGCTTGAGAAACAAAACAAGCCAGCAGACGGCCTGACTTCAGTCCGCCCAAACTCTCCTACAATTCCTGATGAACTCAGTACAGATGAAATCACTCCCCTCAGATTCCAGAACAACCGGAACAGAGAATATATCAGTACAGCTTCAGCTCAGCCCCGCCTGGAGTTACCTATTCCCCTGCTGCTGGATAATGATGCATGCAGATCTATTGTCGAGCATCACCTCCTCTCCGAGAAGGTGAAGCATGTGATTATCAGATTTCATGTCCTCCGAGACTTTGTCAGATTGAACTGGATTCAGTGTGCCAGAGTCCCATCACCTCGGAACCTGGCAGACCCCTACACCAAACCAGTTCCTCCAGTCAAGGACATGCAGCCCTACTCCATTCAGATGTTCCAGCAATATATGGCCATGGGCAAGGCTCAGGCTGCAGTTATTCAGAAATGATTTACTGGTATTCAGAAAGCAGCAGCATGATCTGACTTTGAGTACCTTGTTTTACCGTTTTCCTGTTTTGGGTTGTTTGTGTAGCTGACTGTGCTTTGCAGGTATTGGCCTATATTCAAAGTTACTTATGGCTGGTTACTTTATGTTAGTTACTGTTTTCCTTAGAAAATGAATCACTGTATTAGATAGAAAATGATGTGGCACTCATTGATAGATTTGTGTATATGGACATTGATATTCCGAGCTCACTCTTTGGTATTAGCTACACTGCATTAGTCACAATATCACTACAGTGTCTGTTCCGACCGTGAGAGCCACCGCTGCTGTCAGTCATGATCTCTCTCTTCATTCTCCCTCTGCAATAAGTCTTTCCGGTGACGGGCGGATCTGGACCTGCTTCGGCACTTCTTTTCCTACCCTGACGAAGCACCCCGGATAGCTTGCAGCCACGGTGTGTGGACCTCTAGAGACATGACATATCACTATCCCCCGACAATAGGGTGGCACCAGGGACAGATTACTGCCCGTGTCAGGACGTTGGGTCTACGGACCAGCTTTTCGGGGTTTTCAGCCCTGACACGGTGTGACTGCAGTTCCACCATTTCCATCATCTTTCTGGATTTTGGTTGTGGCACTGGACTAGTGGCATGCATCTTGGTTTGATTGGTTATTGATCTGACCACCTCACTCGAGGTGGTGTGCTGGAGTTGACATTCAGTCCGAGCTCAGTCATCAGAGTTGTCATCACCGACCCGTCATGACCGCAGTCATCACCGACTCGACCTGACCGCTGTCATCACCGATACGGCTCGACACCTCTGACTACTTCACTGACCTGATTGTCATCTCCTCTGATCGAGTTCGGTTGTCACATGAGACAGAGCACACTAGCTCATTTCGCATCACACTCAGCATACTAGAACTATATATATTATATCTTCTGTATGTTGAGAGAGATTCTGAGTGCGAAACCCTGAGCGTTGCAGTGCTTCCTGTTTGACCTGTCTGTTTACTGACTGGGTCTTCTCGCAATCCAAGACCCGCGACCTCTCGGCACACACACACACACACACACACACACACACACATATCTCGTTTCCTATCACACATTCTCGGCATGTAAAGTTTTCAAAGCGTTCGGAGAACCTTCATTTTGGCCCCCTCTCCCCCGCCCACCCTGGCCACCTTCCTCAACGTCTCCAAAACCCCCCTTAATTCTTCGACTTCCCTCCCCACCGCTCAGATTCAGCCACCCCTCCACTCACCCGGCCATGGCTGCTTCTCCATCTTCTAGAGTTTTTTATTGCCTAGCACTTAGCTTTTTCTCTAGATGTCACCCTGCTGAAAAGTGGGCTGAGCCCCTTTGTGGGCGCGCTATAGCAGAGGGAGTAGCCCCTGGTGTTTTCACTAGCCTGCTTTGCAGGGATACCGCACTCTCAGGACTTTGTCCCCTTTGCTAGCGTAAATGTTTTATTATTATTATTCATTTTGGCCTCTTATGAAAAGTCGTACCAGAGCCTCCGGTCTGGTACAAAAAATAGAAATAAAAGCTTGAAAGAGTGAAGGCTTTGGTTTCAGCCAGAGTACAGTAATCACTCACCAATAAGAAATAGTAGCAATAAGAAACCAGCCAACGTTTGGGGGAGGGTCACAACTTGACGAAATTTGTCTAGCTTTAATTTCTTAAGAAATTGGCCAAAATAAGAACGAATCCGCAAGGGGCTGGCTGGCTTGAATCATAGTGAAAACTAGTTAAGAAATTTTGGCTGGATTATTTGGTGGATTTACTTGATTTAACAAGGATTTTGATGCGTATACACAATTTATCTCAATAAAAATATCATACAGACTGTTGAATTTTCCTTCTTCAGCTCTCTTATCTGCTCACGGCTTTCAGGATCCATACTAAAATTTTACTATTGTGGCCGTCGCTGAGTGTCAATTTCAAGATAGCTGGTTGCCTCCTCCTTAAGTAATCAAAAATAAGAAATTGGCTGGCTGAGCTACGAAATCGGGATTTCTTATTCTTAGCAATTTCATAGGTCGCTGGCGCTGGCGGGGGGGTCACAACTTGACGAAATTCGCTGGCTGACCCCATATTTAGGACTTTCTTATTGGTGAGTGATTACTGTAAGAGAGTTGAGAGTACTGTATAGATAGGTGGCTAGTAGCATTGCCATTGCCATTGCCATGCCATATGCCATGCCGTGCCATATCGATATGCCATGCCATTGCCTGATTGCCATTGCCATGACGAAACGAGCGTTACAGTAACTAACAATATAAATTACGACTCGGAATTGCTATTGGAGTCCGATTTGACACATCCGATCGCTGAACATCGCTGAATTAGGCGCCAGACTTTGATTGGCTTATATTGGCTCATCGTTTATGGACACTGCGACACGTGTCACGTCATTGTCACGGGTACGTAGCGATAGCGATAGCGCTATCGCTAGCGCTAGCGTCAAGCGTGGTTGCGACCTATAATTAATTTTATTTTAAGTATTTATAGGGCTCTGCTGATTCAAAGAATCGATTGACTTTGGATATTTAAAAAAACAAGTGTTCCACACTCTGACTCTCGGTCTGACTCTGTATGAGATTCAGATAGAGACTCAGTTCTCACGCGACCGGACGGTCTCTGTGAGAGTCATGTCACTCGACTGTTACAGTCCGGCCTCGCCTCGCCTTGCGTCGGATCTCGCGTCGGGATGAAGTCTTTGAAGTCTCTTGAACTGTTCAACTGTACTGTAGACCTCAAAACAGGCAGAGATCGAACTTGGGTGTGGTTATGACGTAGCCTCTTTCGATGCCATGTGAAATCACCTCATTATTACTAGCCATCTCAAAATTTTGCGACACTGCTAGCGGACGTTCTCTTTCTGAATGACAATGTGGCCGAAATCGAGCCTTAAGAATTATCTGTCGGTGCTTCCAATCGATTTGTTAATCATCTATTGAAGGTCGTCGACATAAGCAATCCGTGCTGTTCTTTCCTAAACAAGGTGTTGCACTGGCCCTTGAATGATAAGTACCAAATCTTCAGCAAGGCGTTCTCCTCATCCGGGCTCGCAGAGCAAGATTATGGGGAATCTTTGCTCGCTGCGCTCGTGGAGTAAGAAAATAAATGGAGGGTTTCTTGCAGGGATGGAGCACGATGGCTCTGAGAAAGATTTGCCGCGTGAACGGCAGCGGACCTTGTGCATTGGAGACGAGGTCTGGAACTTCCTTCAACCTCCCTCCTTGACGCCCCGCCTCCAGTTGCTCGCCCCCCCTAACCTGCTGACTTATCCACATGTCGTGTCCAAGGCTGTTGCTGAAAGCCGTTATCACCTTCGATAGTTCGAAACATTAATAACTTTTTTTATGCTTGAAAGCCCATATTCGAGTGCGCCGGAAAATCTGATGCGTGTTGCCCAACCAGGTGCTACTTTCGCTATATCTTCCAGAGTCGCGAATGGCTGGCTACCTCGAAGCCACTTCGGATTTCAAGTCGGTCGTAGCGGAAGGCTTGCCAGAGGTGAGGTACCCTTGGCAGACTGGCATTTCCTTGGCAGACTAGCATTTCCTTGGCGGACTCGCATATCCTTTCGCGAAGTTTTACAGTTCGCTTTCGGTGTCAGGCCCACTTGTTTCCGCGTGCTACCGCTCTCAACGCCCTGGCAAAGCATCTTGGCTGAGCGGCATTCCTGCGCGTTTTTAGACCTCAGGCGATCTCCTTCTGAATCGGAGGCAGGGTCGGCAGGGAGCATGGGTCTTTCATTTCGGAGGGTGGAGACAGGGTCGGCAGGGAGCTGGGGGACAGTCAGATCGGAAAATGTAGGCTGGGTTGGCAGAGAACTGGAGCATTCACTTCTGAGTTTGAGCGTGACTTTTCTCCGTCGCTTTGAATTTCCTCTGCAGCGCTGCGCTGTGAATTTCCTCTGCAGCGCTGCGCTCTGAATTTCCTCTGCAGCGCTGCGCTCTGAATTTTCTCTGCAGCGCTGCGCTATGAATTTCCTCTGCAGCGCTGCAGTGGCTCCACTGCCACCTCGCGTAGTCAAGGCAGCACACCATCCATGGTCTCAAACAGTTGAGTGCGCACTCCCTGCATGGCATGGCATCTGGTGTTCGCGAGTATAGACCTTGCTGCCTCGGCTTCATGTTCGCTACTCCTTTTCTTACCTCTGGTGCATTCTCTGAACTCCCAGAATGAACATACCAGAGTCCGTTCGACGCTCCTTCGGGAAGTGGCATCCAAGTGTATCCTCACTCGGCCGTCTTCTCGCGAAGTCCCTGGGCTTCAAAGACCAACGCCCCGTTTCGCTGCCCGCGGACCACCCCACAGACAGTTGCTTCTTTCCCTAAAATGAGTTCCTCTGTCTGAGACCCGTCATTGCACTGCAACGGCAGCCGCAACAGCCATACGAATGCGTGACCCCGGGGGGCCCTCAGCACGGTCATCGCAGTTGTTCGAAAACCTTGTCACTCTTGCTTGAAGTCAGGTTGCCCGTGGCAAGAGCTTATTGCCTCTTCTGATTTATGTGCGTCGACCAGTCCAGTGAGACCTGAAATTTCCTCTGCCGACAAAGGAAGAAGCCAGTCTGCGTCTTCTGGCCTTAGGACACACCTGCATACTGCTGTCGTTGCTCTTGCAGCGCTGCCATCACTTAGAAGCGTTTAGGCTTGAGAGAGGGGGCCCCCGGCTTGGGTTAGGTGCCTGCAGGGTCGCGGGTGACGAAGCAGGGCCTTTGGCGATGCTGCTGGAAGGTCAAGGGTCATGAGGGGGGGGTCGAACTCATGCTGGAGGCTGAACAGTGCAAGGGAGGCTCGCTTGTTTATGGTTTTCTGGATATTATTTGCATGGGTTACAGGAAAAGTTGATTCCACGAGACCTGGCACAGTGTTCCTTCTTCATCTATAACAAGTTTAGTTACAATTTTATCACGGAGCTGCAGCGCCGCCTCCCAGGCCGCACCACGGTTTCTCCCCGCTCCTATCCCCCCGCCGACCATACAGAACTATCTGGGATTCACAGACTGGATCGGGACGTGCATCGACAATGCGCTGGCTAGGCTGAGTGTGGATTTGCAACGCAAGAGCGTCAAAGGGAAGGCAGGCCGTAGCGGGTCGCGGGACTGGCATCTTGGGCGGATTTGGTCACAAGATCAGGTTGGTCGAAGTATTCACTACGCCTTCTGGTGACCGCTCAGAATAGTTGGTTAGGTTCTCTGGTAAGCAGTGGAAGACTTTCTGGACTGAGTGCATCGCTTGAAGGATGCCAAGGTAGGGTGGGAGAATCGAAGGCGTTCATGGGAACGGATAAGTAGTATCGATCACGAAGTATATTTCCGGGTGTAAGTCGGAGGGGATCCTGAAGCGGGATGTTGAATGGTTTCTCAAGTGGAGTCTGGTGATGTCAACGTATGTGAGAGGGCTGCGGAGTCTCTCACACGACGCCCGGCTTCGCAGAGTGGCCAAGAAAAGCCCATGTCCTTTCTTGGATGGCACTTGACTGGAACGGGTGACCGCCGCAGGATGAGCTGCTGGAACTTGTGCAGAGTCAGAGCACGACAGGTGGGGCGGTAGGGACCGGGCGCGGGATGAGCGACAAGCGCCGGGCCTTCCGGGAGAAAGGCATGGTGATACAATACTCTAATCAGGCACGCCGGCTGTCGGAACGCCCTCCTTCCGGGTTGCAATCCGCCTTCCGGGGTGCGGGCAGAAGCTCGCTTCCAATGCAGGCGTTGCTGCGTAAAGTGCTTCGCACAAAAACAGCCCGGGTCTGGCCATCTTGGTGGATGTAATGCGAAGCCTTCGGACGAGGGGGAACTTGATCGCTTAGCGGCACACAAACCGCCAACAGGGAACTCCCCTACGCATCTTGCTTACATTATTCCACCTTTAAAATCATGATACTCTCATATGAGGCAGGAAACCCATCACAACGCCAGCTGCACTCATTCACTTTTGGCGAACTTGAGTAGCGGTGTACATCAAATGTCCGTACTGCTCCTATGCCGCAAAATTTATTGCTGCAGTTCGACATGTATAAGATGCAATTGCTCCCCTTCGGCGCGCAACGGGTTTTCAAGTTTAATCTTGGACAGAGATGAGAGCACGAGATGTAGCCCGCGCTCAGTTTGTGTTGGCGCACTGGTGCACGTAGGTTATGGAAGAGTTGGTGGCGAATCTTCTTGAATTAAAGCGGCTTGAGGTAAATGCTTATTCGATGACTCTCTCTGCCTCCCGGTGAAAGGAGGCACAGCCGAATTGAGGTGTCAAGGTAATGCTAGATCATTGACTCCCTCTCACTGGCGAGAGGCAAATCAGCGAAATCTCCTGGAATCCCAAATTAATGCTAACTAGTGGGCCAGGGAGAGTGCCGGTTGAGGGCGCAGCGCGTGCAGGGGGCTGAGGAGAATGCCGGGCGGGGATGCAGCGCCTGCAGGGGGCTGAGGAGAATGCCGGGCGGGGATGCAGCGCCTGCAGGGGGCTGAGGAGAATGCCAGTCGTGATCCTGTAGGGTGGCACAGCATGCAGGCATGTTGGGGACCTCGCGGAGGTGACTAAGTGGGTGGGGTCTTCGGTGTGTGTAGGGCGCGGAGGTTTTGTTCGGAGACACCATTCAATGTGCGCCCCCATCGGAGAGCATCCCACCGGAGAGCGTCCCACTGGAGAGCATCCCACCGGAGAGCGTCCCACCGGAGATCATCCCACCGGAGCGTCCCACTGGAGAGCGTCCCACCGGGAGCATCCCACTGGAAATCCACTGGAGAGCATCCTACCGAGAGCGTCCCACCGGAGATCATCCACCGGAGATCTCACCGGAGAGCATCCCACCGGAGAGCGTCCCATGTCATGTTGTCGCTTGCTGCGTGCTGCACAGAACACCGTGGATCGGATCGGATCGGATGGATGGATGGATGTATTGTTTTCTTTTCACTGACATTTTTTAAATAGATCTCGGGCAAGTTTTGTTATATATAGTTTTGTTATATATAGTTATATACAGAGAAGCTCATGAAAGTCTCTAGTCAGTCGCACTCATCATGGCTTTGTTATATATAGTTGCCAGAGAAGCTCATGAAAGTCTCTAGTCAGACGCACTCATCATGGCTTTGTTATAGTTGCCAGAGACGCTCATGAAAGTCTCTAGTCAGTCGCACTCATCATGGCTTTGATATAGTGGCCAGAGAAGCTCATGAAAGTCTCTAGTCAGTCGCACTCATCATGGCTTTGATATCCACAACATTCATCTCGACACTGATCCGTGGCATTCACCTCGACGCTGATCCGGGACACCGATCCGTGACATTCACCTCGACGCTGATCCGTGACAATGATCCGTGACACTCAACTCGACGCTGATCTGTGACA
>LGRX02012178.1:63239-82012 GCA_001247695.2 Cymbomonas tetramitiformis
GTGTTATTGTACGAAGCATGCACTCTCCCCCTCCCCCACAGAGAGCACCGTACACAACAAGCAAGCAGAGGTCTTGGCAGATTCATATATTGCAATATATTAATTGCCACCGTCTGGCTTGTTCGGTCTCTCAGCATGTGGCATGAGTGTCTGTCTCCCTCTCCGTCAGGTGGAGCAGGTCTCTAAGAGTCTCGCGCACGAAGCTTCTAAGCTAGTTCCAGAAAGCTGCACTGTCACCTCTGCTACTCTGTCACCTCTGCTGCTCTCTGGCAGCGGGTCTCTAGTAGCGGGTCTCTAGTAGCGGGTCTCTGGCAGCATACGCTCTGGACTAGGTCCTCTGGCTCAGAAGCTTCCACGGTGCTACTCTTCTGAGACACTGCCGCCACCTGCCACCAAACAACAACCCAATGCATCATCCCTTGCAGGTGTGGGTGGGTGGGAAAAAGAAAGGAAGAACAGTGATGGAGCGTTGCTCCTGAGGCTGAGATTCCGAAAAACTGCTTGACACCTCGTGAGAAAGGTTGTTAACAACCAACTCCTCGTGTCAAGCCTCCAGACGTGTCACGTGTCATCGATCCAGTGATCGATGACTCCCCCCGTCCCGATGCCACAGGCACGGTGTGGCATCGCTCTGGCAGACGGGCCTGGCGACCCTAAACTTAGGGTTCGCGCGCATTGCTTCTACAATAACCCAAATTATTATTTTTCAAATAATAATTGTCTATTATTGTACGAAGCATGCACTCTCCCCCTCCCCCATAGAGAGCACCGTACACAACAAGCAAGCAGAGGTCTTGGCAGATTCATATATTGCAATATATTAATTGCCACCGTCTGGCTTGTTCGGTCTCTCAGCATGTGGCATGAGTGTCTGTCTCCCTCTCCGTCAGGTGGAGCAGGTCTCTAAGAGTCTCGCGCACGAAGCTTCTAAGCTAGTTCCAGAAAGCTGCTGTCACCTCTGCTGCTCTGTCACCTCTGCTACTCTGTCACCTCTGCTGCTCTCTGGCAGCGGGTCTCTAGTAGCGGGTCTCTAGCAGCGGGTCTCTGGCAGCATACGCTCTCGAACTAGGTCCTCTGGCTCAGAAGCTTCCACGGTGCTACTCTTCTGAGACACTGCCGCCCAATCTGCAAAGCAGCCACTCACCTGACAAACCTAACAGGCACCCAAAGCCACATGTGAAGGGGAGGGCAACGGGGAATGTGCGAGGCCATGACCTTAGTCCAATGCCTTCGCTGCCTCCACGAACGTGGCCGGAAGGATGAGCTGCTGCTCCTCGACCCGCATCGCCTCCAGCGGGTGCAAAAACTCACAGCCCGTGCACCGCCCCCCCGGCGGCTGTCCATCCTACACCCAGTGCGCATCTCCAGCAGGTGCACCGCCCCCACAGGGCACACCCACCGCTGCAAGTGCCCTACCTAACGCACGATGCTCCTGGGCTAGTTCCATGAACCAGACTCCCCCGGAGCAACCTGCACTCAGCTCGGTTCCCGGAAGCGGTTGCAAAGCTGCCTACTACGCCTTTCGGCCCGCCTCACACGCTTCTCGTGCACCTGCAGAACAACAATGGGTGCACACCCCCCATGAACCCTCCGCTCCTAGCGGGTGTTCATCTCACAACAGGACTCCGAAGCCTCTTCCCGCGGTGGAGCAGGTCTCTGAGGTCTCGTGCACGGAGCTTCTAATCCAGTTCTAGCAAGCCGCTCTCTACTCTCTGCTGCACTTGCAAGCAGGGTCTCTCAGCAGTTGCTCTCTGAACTAGGCCCGGCCCCGCTCTGAAGCCTCCAGGCCTCCATGTCTACCCGGCCTTAAGGCCTCCAGGCCCCAGAAGCTCCCACCGTGCTACTCTTCAGAGACACTGCCGCCGCCTGCCACCAGGCTAGTTCCAGCAGGGTTCTTCGTAACTCTCTGCTCCCTTGAACTAGGCCCGGCTCTAGGCAACCAGCTCCCCTGGTTCCCAGAAGCTGCTGTGAAGGACTCCGGCTTCACAGCTTCCCCTCGAATCGTGCACTTCACAGATCCACTGCCTAAACTAGGCCCCCAGAACACCCTACGCTCAACTCGGCCCCCGGAAACGACTGTGAGGCTGCCCACTACACCTTTGGCCTGCCTCACATCCTTCCCGCGCACATGCAGAACAACATCGGGTGCACACGCCCCCACGGGCCCACTGCTCCCAGCGGGCGCTCATCTCGCAACAGGACTCGTGAGCCTCCCCACGAAGCCTCTAGGCTAGCTTTAGCAGGGCTCTCTGTAACTCTCTGCTCTCCGGAACTAAGCCCGGCTCTGGGCAACCAACCCTCCTGGTTCCTAGAAGCTGCCGTGAAGGACTCCGGCTTCACATCTTCCTCTCGAATCGTGCGCCTCACAGATCCATAGCCTGAGCTAGGCCCCCGGAGCAACCTGCTCTCAGCCCGGTCCCCAGAGGCGCCTGGGAGGCTATCTACTACATCCCGTGCACATGCAGAGCAACATCGGGTGCCCACTCCCCCACGAGCCCCCTAGCGGATGCTCATCCACAGCAGGTGCGCTGCCCCCCCAACGGTCGCACGTCCAAAACACAAGTGCACTGCCCCCCAAGGAGTGCACCGACCCAGCAAGTGTACTGCCCTCGAGGGCGCACCTACCCCTACAAGTGCTCCAGCCGCATGTACGGCGCTCCTGGGCCAGTCCCATGGACTAGCTCCCTCCGGAGCATCCTGCTCTCAGCCCGGTCCCCAGAAAAGATTGTGATGCTGCCTACTACTCCCTTCGGCCCGTATCACGTCCTCACCGTGCACATCCAGAACAAACATCGGGTGCACACCACCAAAGAAGCCGCCACCCCCCAGTGGGTGCTCACCCCACAGCAAGTGCGCTGCCTCCCAGCGGCCGCACGTCCCGTACTCAAGTGCACCCCAACCGCGTGCGCACATCACACAGCAAGTGTCCCGCTCCCCCAGCGGATGCAGACCCCAAGCAAGCTCACCGCCCCCCGGGGGTGCACATCCCTCCAGAGCATCACCCTCAACAGTGCACATCCCGCAGCAAGTGCAACTCTCCCCATGGGTGCACATCCCCACGCAAGTGCCGCTCCCAGGAGCCGCATACCCTCCTACTAGAGTACCGCCCCCAAAGGCGCACATCCCACAACAGCAGGTTCACGTGTAACTGCTGTTAGGAGCTAGACGCCACGCGCTACCAGGTTCACGTGTAACAAGCCCCCCCCCAGAAGCCGTTGTGGAGGTTCACCCTTCCCCCGCACAGCGGCTCCATGTGCACGCCTAAGAGTCACTGCCTGATCTAGGCCCCCACCCGGAGCAATCTCGGCTCCCCAAAGGCGAAGCGTGAAGCTGCCGACTACCCCCTTCAACCCGGCTTCACATCCCTCCTGTGCACCAGCACAACAACGGCGGGTGCACGCTCTCCCGCGAGCCCGCCACTCCCGGCAGGTGCCCGTCCCACAACAGGGCTCTACCCGGTGCACGAGGCTTCTGGGCTAGCCCTAGCAGGTCCACGTGTAACTGCTGTCTGGAGCTAGGCGCCGTGCGCTACCAGGTTCACGTGTAACTGGCCCCCAGAAGCCGCTGTGGAAGTTCACTCCTCCCCCCCACAGTGGTTCCGTGTGCACACCTAAGAGTCACTGCCTGAGCTAGGCCCACCCGGAGTAACTTGCTCTGGCACAGTCCCCAACATCAACTGTGGAGCTGCCAACACTTCCTGCAGCCCGGTCTCCCATCTCACCGTGCCCATGCAAGCAACAGCAGGTACGCACCCTCCCCCACTCCCGGGTGCGCACTGCTCAACAAACACACCGCTCCCCGCGGCCGCCCATCCCACAACGAGCGCTACCTCCCAACAGGTGAACATCTCACGACCGGCACACCGCCCCCAGCAGTGGCCCGCCCCACAGCAAGTGCAGCGCCCCCCACATGTGCACATCCCACTGCAAGTGCACCGCTCCCCAACAGGTGCTCTCCCCGCACAGCAAATGCACCATTCCCCGCGGGTGCCCATCCCACAGCAGATGCACCGCTCCCAGCAGGCGCAAGCCCCGCAGCTAGTCCATCGTCCCCAGCGGGTACATGCCCCACGGCAAATGCACCATCCCCAACTGGTGCCCGTCCCACCACCAGTGCTCCGCTCCCGGCGGGTGTCCATCCTACAACCAGTGCACCACCCCTCGCGGGTGCCCATCCCACAGCCAGTGTACCACTCCCGGCAGGCGCACACCCCGCAGCCAGTCCATCGCCCCCGACGGTTACACGCCCCACGGCAAATGCACCGTTCCCAGGGGGTGCCCATCCCACAACCAGTGCAATCACGACCAGTGCCTCTCCCCACATCCGACGTGGCCTCCCCAACAGAAGCACTTCTCCCGGGCGACGCACAAGTCTCGACTGGCGCTCATCCCAAAGCCAGTGCATCTCTCACGACAGGTGCAAAAACTCGCTGCCGGCGTCCCCATCACAGCCGGCTCCCCATCACTAGTGCACAACCTAAAACTGGCGCAGCCCGGTTCACACTCCGAAGCAGGTGCGCCCCGCATGGCAGGCACAGCTTCTGCCCGCTGGTGCACCTCGCGCCGGCGGCGCAGGTCCCATGATCGGCGCAAACGGTGCGACCGCTGCGCCCCCCGCAACTTGCGCAACCAAGCCGTTGCGCATCCCACACCCCGCGCACTAGCAAAAAACAACCCGTGCTCACTCCCCCGCTAGTGCAGGCCTCGCAACCGCCTTCCTCCTCTCAGATGGCGCATGAAGCGCAAAGAAGGGGGCGCTCCCACAGCCGGCCCTTCCACACAACTGATGCGCCCCCCCCAACAGGCTTACTTCTCACACTGCCGCACGACGCTCCACCGGCGCACATCTAAACGCCACTGCCCCTCCCCTGGCAGGCGCAACTCGCTGCCGGCGCCCACACCACAACTGGTGCATGCCCCGTCGCTCGTCCACGCTCTTCAACCGGATCAGCTCGGTTCATGCTCAAAAGTCGTTGCGCCTCTCATGGCAAGTGCTACCTCCGCTCGCTGGCGCACATCAGGACGGTGACGCACGTCCCATCGACCCTCACTACTGCCGCACAACGCTCCACCGGCGCACATCCAACGCCACTGCCCCTCCCCTGGCAAGCGCAAACTCGCTGCCGGCGCCCACACCACAGCCGGTGCAAGCTCCGTCGCTCGTCCACGCTCTTCAACTGGATCAGCCCGGTTCATGCTCAAAAGTTGTTGCGCCTCTCACGGCAAGTGCCACCTCCGCTCGCTGGTGCACATCAGGACGGCGACGCACGTCCCATCGACACCCCTGGTACATACCGCCGAGTTGGTGCCAATCGCCGAAAACAGGCGCACATCCCCAGTGCAGCTCTCGCCTCCGCCAGTCGTCACAAAAATGCGCGCACCCCAACACCGGCGCAAGCCTACTGCCACTGCACAACACGTGATCCGTACACAACACCCTGCCAGTTCACTTCCCATGAGTGACACAAATCCCACGGCTGGCACACTCACTCTCCCCAGAGACGTCAGCAATGCACAAGAAAAACATGCAAACACTGATCATCACGCAGCCGCCTTCCCCTCAGTGTCTCGGGACAGTTCACGCACTAGGGAGTCCACAACAGTCAAGGGAAGAAAAACGCCCTGTTGCTCCTGCTGGAGGCGTCGACATCCACCACGCAGAAGTTCCTCGATCGCACCCCCAGCACCAAGCGCGACCACGTAGGCCGCTACCTGTCCTCCATCAGCTCGAGTACGAAGCCCCCACCTCTGTTGGAAGCTCCCCCCGCGCACACGGATCCCGCCCGCACCACTGGGACCGAGGCACACCCTCCAGCGGCCTCAGCCCCGCCTGCGCGGCCGTGCCGCAACCGAAGCCGTGCTTCCTCAGCCAGCTTCGCTCCCCACCCCCGCTGCGGCGACTTCGATCCTGCCATGTACTTCAACTGCATCTCATGACGCCGGCCGCACGCGCACTGCGAAGCCTCGTAGCCGTCCTGCTGCACACCTCGTGCCCGTTGCCCCGGCGCGCGTGTGCTGTGCTGCAACTCCGTGAGCTGCGTCGCTCTCAATTGCCGCCCGGCTCGTACCTTTGCCCGAAAAATCTGAGCCGTCAGAATCCTTCCCCAGGCCACCGCAGCGTATTCTGCTCCCTGCAGAATATTCCGATCTCTGAAAAATAAGGCGAATCCCCAAATTACCCGCGAAGCTGGTGTCCATACAGCTCGAGCAGCGCGCTCGCAGAGATCCGGTCGCAGAACGCAGCCGAATTCCGCGTGGCTGGTTCCTCACCGCCGTCTCCCCGCCGTCGGCCGCGGAAGGAAGAGCCTCCACCGCGCAAGGCAGAAAACTTTCCCGTAACTCCTAGCCCCGCGCTGAGAACCTGGAGAGCAGTACTCGGAGGGAAAAGGCGCGAAGCGCCCAGAGTAGATCGCCTCCGCCAGCGCTGCCGAACTCCAGTACCAGGGGTAGAAAACGCCCCGCAATGGCCGCTCCGCCCCACTAGCAAAATTCCAGTCTGCAACATAAATGGTTGCCCTGCGCGGCTCGCTCCGACGGTCACTCCAAGTGCGGAACTTCGTGCTTCTCCATCGAGATCTCGGTCGCAAAGGAAAAACTTCTGCCCGCACTCCTACTCCTTCGTGGATCAACGTGCTGCGCTCCTTCTGCGGCGTCCAAACGCGGAAAGAGAAACCAGCGAAAGTACCATCGTACCAAAATAAACTTCTCGCAAGGTAGGAAGAAAGCTCCGGAAGACTCCAAGGAAAGAGATCCGCAGACCGCCGGGATGACTCCCGCGATGTCGGTTTGCGTTCCCGCGTCTTTCTCCGTGGGCTGTCCGTACGATCCTCTCGGTCCAGCTTGCAACTGCCCAGACATCCGCGTAACCAGAGCGAAAAAATATGATACTCGCTACGCGATATCTAATAATTTTGCGAAAAATGTTCCCGGAATCAAAAGAAAGGAAGAACAGTGATGGAGCGTTGCTCCTGAGGCTGAGATTCCGAAAAACTGCTTGACACCTCGTGAGAAAGGTTGTTAACAACCAACTCCTCGTGTCAAGCCTCCAGACGTGTCACGTGTCATCGATCCAGTGATCGATGACTCCCCCCGTCCCGATGCCACAGACACGGTGTGGCATCGCTCTGGCAGACGGGCCTGGCGACCCTAAACTTAGGGTTCGCGCGCATTGCTTCTACAATAACCCAAATTATTATTTTTCAAATAATAATTGTCTAATTTTGTGTCGCCGCCGATCTGTGTCACTGATCCGTGACACTCACCTCGTTGCTGATCCGTGATTTTGTGTCGACGCCGATCTGTGACATTCACCTCGACGCTGAACTGTTGCCCTTTGCTCCACCCACCGTGTGTCTGACGCGGGATCCTTGTGCCACGTGGTGTGCAGTGTGCCATCGGAGAAGTGGAAAGTTTCTCAGCTTCAACAAGTCCGTGTCCTCACAGCTCGACTCACAGTGCGTGTCAATCCAGCTGGTGGAGCATGGCAGTGCTGCCACGTGGTTCTCCATCGAGCCCGGCTTTAAGACCAAGGTGCGCCCTGAGTCTGCAGGCACACCCAGAGGGGGGCGCGGGAGAGGGGGCTGCTGAGCTGCAGTCACACCCGGAGGGAGCTCCTGAGGGGAGGCTGCTGAGCTGCAGTCACATCCGGAGGGGGGACGTGGAGGGAGAGAGACTTGTTGGGCTGTATGTTGTTCCCAAATATCAGACCGGGAGGGGTGCGCGGAGATGCAGGTTCTTGGTCAACTTGTCAACTTTGAGGATGTAATCTCCTTCCGGGTGAGCTGCATGCTCTGCCCTGTCACGATCATCATCATCTGCTCTGCCCTCACAGACGCGGAGCGCGCCAAGCCGCCACAGAACGGATCTGCTCTGCCCTCACAGACGCGGAGCGCGCCAAGCCGCCACAGAACGGATCTGCTCTGCCCTCACAGACGCGGAGCGCGCTGCCGCCACAGAACTGATCTGCTCTGCCCTCATAGACGCGGAGCGTGCCAAGGCGCCACAGAACTGATCTGCTCTGCCCTCACAGACGCGGAGCGCCAAGCCGCCACAGAACTGATCTGCTCTGCCCTCATAGACGCGGAGCGCCAAGCCGCCACAGAACGGATCTGCTCTGCCCTCATAGACGCGGAGCGCGCCAAGCCGCCACAGAACTGATCTGCTCTGCCCTCACAGACGCGGAGCGCGCCAAGCCGCCACAAAACTGGTCGTGAAATCTGCCGTGTGATACAATACGGCCCCGGCACTTTGGTGTCGAGAGTGTTCATTCCGCCCCCGAGCCGCGCAATGACGCGTTCTGCACATGAGGGGTGGCATGCCACAGCCATGCTTTGCATGGACGTAGCTCCCTTGGGTGGGTGGCGCACCTTAGGAGTGGGTTTCGGGCATGCGAGCTGTCGAAAGATCTGACCTCCGCTGACATCGATTGTCATTGGTGTGCAGAGCGTGTGTGCCAGATGGGGCATGCTCCATGTCTCCAAGATACCCCCGGAGGTGCACGGCAAAATGGTGAGCCACCCACCCTCCCCCTCCTGCGGGCCGGACAGCCAAGGCTCTTACAGCGCGCTGCAGTGATGACGCCCAGTGCGGTCTTGGAAGGTTGTGCGTGGAGTAAGGATGCAGGTTGCGCCGTTGGATTGATGATTCGAGGGTGTGCCTTCCGGTTTTGAGCGGCCACACTCGCATTTCCGTGCCCCGCAGATCTGTCCTGATTGCGTTCGCTGCTCTCACCCCCTTCCCACCCATATTCCTGCGCCTGGCTCGGGAGCCGCGTTGAGTGACCGTGCACGCCTGCCTGCCACATTGACCCATGATGGTCCACAAGGACGTTACGATCTTGGAGGCTGGGGCATGGCGTTCAGCACGGCGAGCACTTTGAGCTGAATTGTGCAATGGACGCATCGCGCTTCCGCATCCATTTGTTCGCCCTCAGCAACGCCATGCAGACAATGCTCTGTCGCACGGAGTTCCAGGTGGGCGCCTGTGCATGCCCTCCTGTCCATGCATGCCAAGCGGGTGCCTCGAGGTCCTGTGCAACTTTGCAGCAGTCCTCAATTCACAGCACATGGGAGGTTCTGCCAGTGCTTATATGTGCGCTGCGGATGCGCAGTGTGGCGTTGGACCCCCCTGCGCGCCCCTGCCCTCACCCTCGTCTCCTATCACCCAGTGTGTGTCGTGACTGGCCGTAGATCTTGGGTGTCAAGGCCTTCGTAGCAGGTGGCGCGCTTGCAAGGTTGAGGCCTGCTGGAGCGTACTCTGTGAGGTGTGCAAGGGAGGAGCTCTGCGAGGTGTGCAAGGGAGGAGCTCTGTGAGGTGTGCAAGGGAGGAGCTCTGCTGCAAGGAGGAGCTCTGCGAGGTGTGCAAGGGAGGAGCTCTGGGATGCAAGGGAGGAGCTCTGTGGGGTGTGCAAGGGAGGAGCTCTGCGAGGTGTGCAAGGGAGGAGCTCTGCGAGGTGTGCAAGGGAGGAGCTCGGTGGGGTGTGGGCGGGAGGCGGGTGGCAATGCCCTTGGCGGTTTGGTGGCGTGCAGATGAAGCAAGGCGCGGCGGTTCGGCTGAGCCTCGGAGCGCACATGATGAGACGGTATGTCTGCTGCCCGTACGCATATGCCGTTCTGCACCATCTATTAATTCAAGCTTCCACTTTGCAGGACCACGCCATTTCAGTCACTGCATCAGCCTTGAGGACGCTTGAAGCTCTGGCTTAAACCTCGCCGCCGGTGGCAGTGCTGCACTGTGAAATGTGGATAGCATCAGTGCGGCCCAAATGCATCGATCGTGGAGATGCGTGAGGTGTCAGAGGTGTCGTCAATGAGCACGGCGCCGATGCTGCTGCTGCTGGCTTCCAGGGATCCCCACCAGGTTGGCATCTGAGCAAAGTCATCAGCGGACACGAGGCGGCTATGTCATGCGTGTGGGGGGCAGAGTCACAGCGAGCGCTAACGGTTTCCCATAGCTCGGATTGGGCGCAGGCCTTTCATGTAGAACACAGATCGATATTGGGGACTGGGGGGAGGCTTGCAGGGCGTATTCAAAGGTCCTGGACCGATTCGGCTCGGCCGAGGATTCTCTGGTATGCAGCTCCAGTGTCGTTCAGGTGTGTTTTCATCCTCGCAGCATGGTAGCTCCCCTGTGTCGTCACCTTTCCTTGCCATCGCCTCTGCCTAGGAAGCTCTGCTGGGAGGCCAGGCAGAGGCATAGGCACGTGTGATTGGAGATGACGAAACCGGGGTGGTGCAGTTGGATCGTATGAATGAATAGCGAGAGGTGTTGGAATCTGCCCTCTCTGCTGATCAGCTTCATGTAAAGGGTGACTGGCTAGCTTCACTCAGTGTTAAACTGGTATTAAAAAGTTTTCAGAAGGGAGTTACTGCTGTGATAAAATCGAGACCGTCGGATCAGATCTGCGAGGGACTTGAAGGATAGATGAAGGGAAGATACCGCTGGCTTAGGACAAAGCTCCGCAAAACTGAGAGGCCCAGAACTGGGGAGCTGAGAGTTTACCAAATCACAGTACCTGGTACAATGTGATTGGATAGCCCGTGTCCACTGGGCGAGCAAACTGTTTCCTCAGAGGTTGTAATGAAAAATACAACTATCTGATGCTGTACTACCTGGTATTATTACAGGAATTCCGAAAAGAGGGGAAGAGAGAGAGCGAGGATACGCGCCTGCGCATTTCTCTGAGATGCAGCGATGAGAACTGGGCTTTGCATTGGACTGGGCGCAGATCAACCACCGCGAGTCCGGGAGCACTCTGATGTGCACTCGGACGAGTCAAGGCACATACAAGGTTCGATTTGAGGCGGAAAAAGAGAGCTCGGCAAACAAGCTGGCCAGCAGTAACTCCTTTTGGACCTTGGAGTGCACCGAGCCGATCGAGGGCGGCAGTCTGCTCCGGTACATTTTTCCGCACCCTTGGTTGCTGCTCGAGGCCTCGACATCTGAAGCTTTCCCGGTCCCCGTGAAATCCGTTACCTGCTGTGTGAACCTTCCAAGGATCAAAGGCCGTCGGTGCATCAAGGACGAGCTGATGAGCTCCTGCACAGGCGGCGCCACCAGCAATGTGTTAGAGAGATGCTGGGGCCTGGATGTGGGGTTTCTGTAAGTGAGGACGAATCAGGGCGGACGCCAAGCAGTGACGCCTGACCCACAACGTGTGAAAAGGAAGGGAGGCCGCCTGCTCCCAGCTCTGGGCTGTCGTATGAAGCGCCCGGCATGGCGCTCTTGTCATAGCCCCTTCACTGCGGCTCTGTCATGCTGAGAGAGCTGGCTGCCCCGGCCCGAACAGGCAGCACAGCATTTACCGCATCAAGCACGTGGCCTCGAACATGTACTTGGTACCCTCGCTGACAGGCTCCTTCATAGAGGCAGAGACGTCGGAGCCAGAGAACTCGGCCAAGGCCGTCCCCGGGGGCGCGAAAGGGAAGGGTTGGCTCAAGGTGCTGGACAAGCTGCACTCCACAGGAACCGTCAAATCGCTGCCAGTGTCCGTGACATCCCATTATGAACACAATGCCACGCGCTGGCGCCTCCACCCTTTCCAGGTATGGACAGTGTTCCTGAGCTCCTGTGCCCAAAAGCCCGGGGGCCCGAGACAGCGCAGGCGAGGTTTTGCCCCCTCACCTGTTTCGCATATCATCCCTGGGCTCCGAAACCCTACACCCCAGCTGTGAGGGCAGCACATGCAAGGGGCGTGTCCCCAAACCCTAAACCCCGGCCGTGAGGGCAGCACATGCAAGGGCCGTGTCCCCAAACCCTAAACCCCGGCCGTGAGGGCAGCACATGCAAGGGGGTGTCCCCAAACCCTAAACTCCACCTATGAGGGCAGCACATGCAAGGGGCGTGTCCCCAAACCCTAAATCCCGGCTGTGGGGGCAGTGCATGCAAAGGGGCGCGTCCCAAAACTTACACTCCAGCTTTGAGGGCAGCACATGCAAGGGGCGTGTCCCCAAATCCTAAATCCCGGCTGTGGGGGGCAGTGCATGCGAGATGCGCGTCCCCCTGCACTGTGGTGCGGCCTCCCGCAGCTGCGGAATCCTCGTTCCTCGTGGCCCGTGCAACAGCCCAGCACATGTGAGGTGCCGGTCTCCTCTGGCTGCGCATCCCTTCTGCGAAGCCCAAACCCTGATGTGTTTCTGCCGGCTCTGTGAGTGTGAGGTCGATCTCCCCTTCTCTCCTCACACCCCCAAGCCCTAGATCCCTTGCTATAGGGGGCATTGATTGGGCCGTGACCTTCCCTGCCCGTTCCTGCACCCTCCCACGGCTGCCAAACCCTCGGGCCGGGCTGCCGTTCCGCCGCCCTCTCTTCCTCTCACGCACTGAGTAACCGCTCCCAATCCATGAAGCTTGGCTGCCGTGGGAGTCCCTTCCCGTCATTATTCTTCCATGCCCTCCCAGGACTCCCACACCCTAGATCACGGCTGTCGGGGCTACACATCCCGCCTTGTCTTCTCGCACCTCTTCCGCAGGTCTCCAGCTCAAAAGTCTGGGTGAGGGAGCACGCGCCATCCCATGGAACCCTGCACCGGGGCAGTGCATGGCAAACGCTTCTTTCCTTCTGTCATCGCTCTTACGCACCTTGGAATCAATGGTCAACGTGCAGGTCTTAGTTGTGTGACACTGGAGATGCTTGATGTCCGCTTGACGCAAACGTGGGACGCTGCCCGCAGGATTCGGTGAAGCCTGGGCCGGTGACTTCCGCGGTGAGCTTACTGTACTTGAAGAACATGGCGACCGGTCATTGGCTCATAAAGTACGGAGTTTGCACCGAAATCAACATCGAAGATCGTATCTTCTCCAATTCGGTCAACCGCTCATTCGCCGGGTGTGCCATCCTCTCCTCGCAGTCAGCTCGCAGTGCGGAGGAGTCAGCCTGCGAGGCTCAGACACCTACGAGCACCCTTGTAGCACTTGGCACTTCCCGGAAAGCACAGATCCCTATGCCCCCGCTTTGTAGCGTTCACTGGCTGCAGACCCCTCCTCCTCCTCCTCCCCGGTGTAGCGTTCGCTGGCTGCAGACCCCTCCTCCTCCCGGGTGTAGCGTTCGCTGGCTGCAGACCGCTCCTCCTCCCCGGTGTAGCGTTCGCTGGCTGCAGACCGCTCCTCCTCCCCGGTGTAGCGTTCGCTGGCTGCAGACCGCTCCTCCTCCCCGGTGCAGCGTTCGCTGGCTGCAGACCGCTCCTCCTCCGCGGTGTAGCGTTCGCTGGCTGCAGACCGCTCCTCCTCCGCGGTGTAGCGTTCGCTGGCTGCAGACCGCTCCTCCTCCCCGGTGTAGCGTTCGCTGGCTGCAGACCGCTCCTCCTCCCCGGTGTAGCGTTCGCTGGCTGCAGACCGCTCCTCCTCCGCGGTGTAGCGTTCGCTGGCTGCAGACCGCTCCTCCTCCGCGGTGTAGCGTTCGCTGGCTGCAGACCGCTCCTCCTCCCCGGTGTAGCGTTCGCTGGCTGCAGACCGCTCCTCCTCCCCGTTGTAGCGTTCGCTGGCTGCAGACCCCTCCTTCGCTTTGTGGCTTCCTTTGGCCACAATATCCCCTGGCATATCGCATCTCCCTGCTTGTTGCATGGGCGTGACCTTTGTGTGCTTGGTGCTTGGACCAGATGCACCGTCTCCAAACGTGACCATGATGCCTTCGCTCTCACCTTCGTGAATGACACCGAGCTTAATGACCTGTGGATGGCCAAGCACGTGTCGGAGGCGCTCTCCGATTCCCTCCAGCTGCTTCACTCGGCGGAGTTCTCACAGCGCCCCGCGGAGCCGTTCCGGTCGCCACGCGAGGACGCCGCTGCCTGGCAAGCTGCGCTGCTGGCGAGCCCTCTCGGCACGGCGATCAGCCAGTGCAGCGCGTTGGTCATTAATAGGCTACAGTCCCTGCACAGCAATCTGAACCCGGCGATCGCTGGGTACAATCAGTCATCGGACGCGGCGTGCCGCAGGCTGCAGGACGTTCTCCGTGAGCACGGCGTCATCGAGCTCGTGGCAGGCATCCTGGAGGAGCTCTTTGTCAACAAGAAGCTTCCGCCTCTGCTTCCCGAGAGCTTGGACTCACTGCTCCTGCTGGAGATGTGCCAGATGGCCTACGCCATACTCCGTCAGGTTTGGGAAGCGCTCTTCACCTCCCAAGCCCTTCGCTCGGTATCGGGCAAGAGGATCTCCGGGCGGCACGGCCTCTTCGCAGTGTGTCTGCAGAGGAAGTCGAGGCGAGCTGCTGGCTGGAGTGCCTTAAGTTGAAACTTTTCTCTTACGATTAGGGTGTGGTGTTCACGCCACCCGTTCCTGCATCCTCGGACATGAATACACCCGCGAGGTGAAGCTGGAGGCGGAGAGAGAATAAACTCTGCTGAATCAAGAGACGAGTGTGATACGCGCGGCGCGGCAAACGGGGGGGGAGGGGCTGGGAGTGGGGCGGAGGGGGGATTGCTGTTGGATGTGGGGAGTGGCAGATCTGCAAAGGGCACCTGCAGAACAAGCGCCGGGTGAGCAAATACACAATGCTGATGCAGCAGCACCTGAGAACAGCGATGAAGCCGGGCAACACGCTGATGGAGGTGTACAGCGGCAACACGGAGCTGCTCCGGGAGCTGTCGAAGGAGTGGATCGAGCGGTTTGTGGAGCTGGTGAATGAGAGCGACCGGCCCGATCCGCTGTGCTTGGGGTTCCTCGTTGTGTGTATGGTCAGCAACGGCCAGCCCATCAGCGAACACCAGAACTTCATCGGCAACCTCCTTCACGCCAACCAGCAGATATTGCCCCTGGTCCACACCGCGGTGCCGGACGAGGTGGTGGTGGAGTACCAGGGCTCCGGGCTGAGGGTGGACCTCTCGGACATCTCCGACAGCAAGGCGCAGACGATCCTCAAGCCCACCCCAGAAGACAGCTCGGTCACAGTGTCCGATCAGGAGCAACTGGCCGTGTACTTCTACAACATGCTCATGGTGTACAAGGCTCTGTGTACAGGTAGCGTAGCAGGCGACTCGCAAGCCTACCCGTGGTGCTGCCACTTGGAACACGACAAGAAACCCTAACCCTCGGCTCTCTTCCTCTCACCCCTATGGACATTGGAGGCATAGCCGGAGCCACATTCGCACTTGGTGCTACACGCAGATTGTAGGGTTGCATGTGAGTCAACGGCCACGGCCAGGGTGCGCTGGAGGCCCTCCAGTTATAGCCCCATCCCGGGTGAAGCAGCAGGTCCAGGGAGGCGAAGAGGGGTCAGACTGTGGCCCCCGGGTGCACTGTGCAAGCTGCAGCCAGGTTGTGACGGAAGCGCAGGCCGTGTCATGACGGACGGAGACGGAGACGTGTCCCACACGAGCAGCAGCAGTCGGGGAGGAGGTGATGCGTAGGTTTGAGGGTGCAGGATACAACCACAAGCTGGTCGGGTTCCTGCTCGGGGAGGAGGTGATGCGTAGGGTTGAGGGTGCAGGATACAACCACAAGCTGGTCGGGTTCCTGCTCGGGGAGGAGGTGATGCGTAGGGTTGAGGGTGCAGGATACAACCACAAGCTGGTCGGGTTCCTGCTCGGGGTGGCGAGCTACCTCCCCATCGGCGTGGACTTCCACACTCTGCTCGGGATCATGAGGTCGACGAGCATCCCCGGCCTCTTCCGCAAGGCCGCCGTGGAGATCCTGATCACGCTGTTCGTGGACGGGGAGATGCACACCAAGCGCGCCCTCCACCAGCAGGTGCGTGTGTGGTCCATTCTGCAGCAGGGTGACGTCTACACCAGCACTGCCCTCAAATTGGAGCGCAGCAACAGCCGCCTCGAGGAGGCCCGCAACGGCTTCCCCGAACTGAAGGAGTTCGTGGTGTCCGTACTGGGTGAGGCCGGGCGGCTGATGAGCTACCCTGGGAACCACCTCTTCATCCTCGCTGTGCTCGACATGCTGCAGAAGCTGCTCGAGCTTGGCTTCTACGCGGCGCTCGAGTACAAGGGCCGGCCGTTGATTCGGTGCCGGGCATCACGCCGCGGCTCCGTCATGGATCAGGTCAAAGAGGGCCTCACCAAAAGCATTTCCGGCATAAACCTTTTCGGTGACCTTCCGGCTGCCCCGGCTACGTCTCCCGACAAGATCGGCCCCTCGCAGACGTCCCCGGGCACGGGGCCCTCTCAGGGGGCGGCGCAGGGAAAGGCGGCGCACCCTCGAGTAGAGAAGAGCATCACGGTGGAGGCTCGCGGTAGGGACGAGCTGGAGATCCTCGTGGAGCCTCTGGTGGACATGCTATACCAAGGGCAGCGTCTGAGCGCGAGCACCCCCAACGTCAGCGCGGAAATGCAAGTTGTGCTGAAAGTGAAAATGAAGGTGTGCCAGATCTTGGAGCAGATGTACGACATCCGGGCGGATCGGTGTCTGAGCATCGCCCTCGCCCAGCACGACGCACTCTTTCAGCTGCGGAAGCCGGACATCGTGGCGCGCGCTCGCACAGATTCTGAAGAGCAAGTCTCGAGCGGGGAAACGCCCACCGACACGCCCACCGCGATTGATAGGAATCCCACAGATGTCTCCCAATTAATCCTCATGGTGCACCCCCTCCCCCTCCCCTTGCCTAATGCGTACTCACCGTCTTCCCTGGACCCCACTCTATGGAGTGTATGCTCGGAGACAAGTGGACTGCCGCCCTCTTAAAGCTGGATGCACGTTTTCTCATAGCTCGATTTACCATGTACCCTGTTGATCCTGGGGGGGGCACGTGGTGTGGTATACTTTTGTCCGTGTACCAAGCAACGAGACGGGTGCCACGCCCGCACCGACGGAATGCCTGCCGGAACGCATCGCGATGAGAAGCGTCACACAAAAGTGTGAGGGTCGTTTGGCAGGACTTCGTGGACAATGTGCAGAGCGAGATGAAGCGCCATTCCAGCATCAAGGCATTCGACAGCATCCTCCCAGCCCCTTCGTTCCTTCAACCCCAAGAGCCCCCCCTCCGCCTGGTCAACATACTGAAGGAGCTGATGCTCAGCAACCACCCGGAGCTCGCCCGGCGGTGCTTCACGCTTCTCCACCGCGCCTTCAACGACTCCTCCATGCTCCTCAAGAGTCTGCAGGTGCGCGTTCCCCGCCGTTCAGTTGTTCTGCTGTTCCGAGGTGGGGACCGATGCTCGATGCTGGCTCTCATCGGCCATTTGTCGGGAACAAGTAGCTGCTCAGGTATCTATCCCCCTGTTCCGCGGAACGCTTTGCCTGAGAGAGGGAGGGCCTGTGCCTGAGAGAGGGAGGGCCTGTGGCGGCAGGGAGTGCGCCTCCTCGCCCTGCCATCAGAGGCCGCCATGCATGCCATGATCATGTCCGAGGTGGCGGACCTCCTGCAGCTTCATCTTCGTGTGGATTTCTCGGAGACTGCCAGCGCGGCCAGCCTGCAGAACACGCACGCTTGCTGCGCTATCATCCGCCGCCTCACCGGCCTCTGCACGGTGGGCACAGTAGCCGCCACCGGGCACAGGGTGTCCCTGGCGCAAGCCGAGCTGAATCAGATGATCATTGGCAATGAGGACCTCTCGGTGATCAAGCAGATCCTCTCCTTGCTGCAGAAGCCCTGCACACCGAACTCCGTGATGTGGGACCCCGCCACCGAGCTGTGCATTGCGTGCCACGGCTTCCTGGTGGCCCTGTGCTCCGCCCCGGTCTTTAACGCCAATCAGCTCCAGGTGAGCTTGGCAGTGGGGGCTGAGGCCAGGAGTGGGGCTCGCAGGGCTTCGCTTCTCCTCGCTTCCGCAGTGGGCCGTGATTGCAGTTTGGGTGGCGGACCCGTGTGTAATGCGGGAGCGCTTGGTGGCAATGCAGATGGCTTACATAGCGCGCCTCGATGAGGGATCGCCTGGTCGTGATCCAGATATAGAGCGCGCCCCGATGAGAGATCTCCTGGTCGTGATCCAGATATAGAGCGCGCCTCGATGAGGGATCAGCTCTGGCTGTGATCCAGATATAGAGCGCGCCGATGAGGGACGCCTGGTCGTGATCCAGATATAGAGCGTGCACGATGAGGGACGCTCTGGTCGTGATCCAGATATAGAGCGCCTTCATGAGGACGTCTGGTCGTGATCCAGATATAGAGCGTGCCTCGATGAGAGACGCCTGGTCGTGATCCAGATATAGAGCGCCGCCGATGAGGGATCGCCTGGTCGTGATCCAGAGACATAGAACGCCGATAAGGGATCGCCTGGTCGTGATCCAGATATAGAGCGCCGGATGAGGGAGCATTTCTGGTCGTGATCCAGAGAGAGCGCGCCGATGAGGGACGTCTGGTCGTGATCCAGATATAGAGCGCCTCGATGAGGGACGCTGGTCATGCATCCAGATATGAGCGCCGCTTCTCGATGAGGGGACGCCTGGTCGCGATCCAGATATAGAAAGGCCTCGATGAGATCGCCTGGTCGTGGACCAGATATAGAGCGCGCTCGTAGAGGGGATCGCCTGGTCGTGATCCAGATATAGTGCGCCTCGATGAGGGATCGCCTGGTCGTGATCCAGATATAGAGCGTGCCTCGATGAGGGGAGCGCCTGGTCGTGATCCAGATATAGAGCATGTCTCGATGAGGGATCGCCTGGTCGTGATCCGATATAGCGAGCTCTCGATGAGAGATTGCCTGGTCGTGACCCAGATATAGAGCGCCTTCGATGAGGATCGCCTAAGTCGTGATCCAGATATAGAGCGTGCCTCGATGATGACGCCTGTCGTGATCCAGATATAGAGCGCGCCCCGATGAGGGATCGCCTGGTCGTGATCCGGATATAGAGCGCGCCTCGATGAGGGATCGCCTGGTCGTGATCCAGATATAGAGC
>LGRX02012180.1:0-11678 GCA_001247695.2 Cymbomonas tetramitiformis
GCTGTTGTCAGCGGGCCTCATGCCGTTCAGTGTGTGGCGTACCCTTGGACCGATTGTTTTGGCACTAGATAGCGACACAAGATCGGCTGCACTATGCACCCACACCGGGGATCCAAATATTCAGCACAAACTCTGGGACACTTATCCGGATTCTCTGGAGCTCGCTAGTAGAGAACGGGTCCCCCTAAGCCTCACTGGGCCACCTGAGTGTCTCTGCTACTGCACTGCCGGCATACTGCTACTGTGCCTCTGAAGCCAGTCCACTTTTACCGCTGAGCTACCCGAGCCATCTCCCCACCACCAAGCCTAGGGTCAGAACCGCCAACAGGATGCACGGGATAAATATTTCATGGATGACAGACTCGTCTGTGATGCCTGTGACAGATGAACGCCGATATGGAGAATCTAACAAGAAAGTGGAACAAAGAATTTCAAAGCTTACAAGGCCGTTTCCTAGAATTGAAACCTAGAGTAAAACTACAACCTGTAATGCCATTGCCTGAATACGCGCCACGTGGATCTTCATTAGATGAATACTGCCAACAAATTATAGACGATATATAGACGATTAAGCAATCGCAAAATACTGTACAGTATTTCATTTATGGTACGGGGGTGTAAAGCAGCATAGGAATTTTTACATATGGATGTGTATACATTTTGGCCACTCAGAGCCACCAACTATATCAAAATTTGCATACGGTGGTTGCTAGACTGTGTCACCAGGCCAATCATGTGTGCCTCTGGTACTTCATGTTTACGGCTACAGCAGAATGCCAGTGCTTTGCAGTAAGCCAGAGTGTAATCGAAATTCACAGCTACAGCAAAAGTAAACCTTAGTAAACGTGCAAGAAATCGGCGCGTATAAATAATATCGAATGCAGCGTCAAAGTGGGAATCGGACCGTGATCATGCTCCTTGATAGCCAACAAATAACGAGATCGGAATTCTGCCTTGCGCATACATATCCACAAGATTCAATAGAAGCTCCCCCCCCCTGTTCTCTGTGTCAATGGCGGATTATTTTGAGTAGGACGGTGAAGGTGAGATAGACTATTGGGAGTGAGACGAGAAGGGATCGTTTTTATCCTCGCAGCATGCGTGTGACATGCTGAGCGTATTTGTAAGAGGATGCCGCGTACTCTTCCACATATAGCTTAGAGCCGCGCGTTGTACGTAAGAGTTCGTATACATAGCAAACTCCATCAACGTCGGCATTTATCGATCGTGGAGAAAGTTCTCCCTGATTAATCAACTTAAGGGGAAATTATGCGCACTATACATTGCTAGTGCTTTACAAAAGAAATCAAATCGCCATACCGTCTACAGTATTGTGAGCGAAACGAAATATGTAGTTCTTGGGCAGATTTATGGGTTTGGGTTTGAATGAACCCAAACCAAAAACAGCTAATGAGTTTCAGAGGATATTGTGCGCTCTAGAGCCCGATACCTTGAATAAATATTGATAAGATATGTATATCTTACCTCCTTGGAGTGCAAGGTGTAAGATCAGCTGTGAGCGAAACGATGCAAGATGTATTTCTTTGGCAGATTTATGGTTTTGGGTTTGAATGAACCCAAACCTAAAACAGCCAAAGAGTCCAAGAGGTTCCGTTGCGTTCTAGGTCCCTTTCGGGGGAGTGTTCACACGACATGTATATAAAAAAAACATGCATGTTCGCTATCGTGCGCTATAACGCACGGGAACCTCTAGAACGCTTTGGTTGTTTTGGGTTTGGGTTCATTCAAACCCAACGAAACCCGAAATTCGGCCAAAGAAATACATTCTCGGTTTGGCCCATATCTCATGCCTTGTATTTCGGGGAAGCACAAGCTATGTATCTCAGCAATATGCCAGGTCATGCTCGTGCTTTAGAATGCACGAGAACGAATGGAACTCTTTGGCTGTTTTTGGTTTGGATACATTCAAACCCAAACCCAAATCGCGTGTTGAAAATCACCATCCGCTTTGCGGATACTTCATTCCAGGTCTTTCGCTTTCGAGGGTGCAATAATATTGCTGTTAGCAATATTATTTTCTAAGTTTCGTGCACTAGAACGCACGAGAACCCCTATGCAGATTCCAATTTCCATGGCTTGCGTTTGAAAGATACATATACCTACCAGCTTAGCTTGCAGTCGCGACTGTAAACTGAGCTGATGCGACCACGGCATGGCTCAATCAAGAGCTCAAAATACAGGTATTTGTGTAAGGAATACATATATTTCAGTTGCGAACGTGGAAAAATTGTTTGCGTAATGAATTTCAATTAACACCAGCAGGGGTTATGCGTACGAGAAGCGCTTTTCACATACGTAAGCGCTTCACAGGCGTAGAATATTGCACCTCCAGCCAAGCGACAGCGACAGCCATACTTTACGACAGCGGCACGCGTGTGCCCGCGCCCGTCCGCTTGTCGTGTGTCTCATGCACAGAAAAGTATTCCCCAGAATGCAAAAGTCCTCTATTCCCCGAGCGACCACCTTCCTATTTCCAAATAAATACACACCCGCGACCCCGCTGGACCCCGACACCCGTGTCTCAGCTGACACCAGGTTGCAGACTATGAAGCAGCCTCAGACCGACCTCGTCAACAATACTCGTAAGGACACGAACCGCCTCAAGGCTGCCTACAACAACGACACCGCCGGCAGGCACAGCAGCACTCGCCAGCAGGGTCGCCACGGTCCGAGTTACCGCACTGGCCCTGCTTCAGCACCCTCCTCGAAGGTGGCCTTTCACAAGGGCACGCTATATAATGGTGGTGCGCCTGTGCAGGCATGAGAATTGCACTAGCGAACGACATCGTCACTATCTCAACCAGGGTATACCGTGCTCTTTTTATTGATTTCATATGGCTGCGTTGTCGGACTCCCACTTCCTGTCAGATCCAAGGTTGTTCTCGTGGAAACCGGTTTCCACCTTGGCATGCTTGTGCCCAGTTTTACAAATCAATTATTGTTTAGCCGCTGTACTCGAACTAAAACGACAAATCCAATTAATAATTAAAATCTGGCGGCCACGTACGTACGTTACGACAACCAACGAATGAAATATAAATTAATTACGTAAAGCCGCGGGCGGCTCCCGCTCATGCGTCAACTGCAATCGACAAACCTGACAATTAAATAACGCTCGATGCCGATCTGCGTGTGTCAACCAATAATCGACAAACCCAATAATTAAAGAACACTCGATACCGATCGGCGTGTGTCAACCAACAAGCCGCAATTCAAACAATAAAGTAAAGTCGGAAAATGGAAAAGTCAGGCGAGGACTGCCCGCCATGGACCTACTATGCGTCGTTTGCGCCACGAAACGGAAGACAGGTCTGATTGCGGCTGGTGTGGGATGTGTTTGCCCCAAGATCTCGAGGGGTACCATGTTCCTCCAGCATCGAGCCCGGGAACGCCAACCACAGGGCACGCTCGCGGGCAGGGCGAGCTTCGTGAAAGGTCGTGTGACACAGGACGACGCGAACCCAGACCCCGAAGTCAGACGCCCTCTACTAGAGCAACCCGTCATTCGGCGCACGGTTCCTGAACTTTACCTCAGGCTTTTTGAGGGGGTGTTATCCAAAACAGCAGCAAAAACTCTCAGGCGTCCTGTAAAAACCGCGTTCCCCAATGGATCCAGCTAGCTTTGGGCCGAACGTATAACACGCAATAGGTGGGAAGCATACTTAATTGACAAACTACGTGCGCCAACTTGCTGTATAACAAACGACAAACATGATGATTAAATATATCATTGCAATAATCGTCGTGTGACAAACAATAAAAACAAATCCAAATCATCAGGCATCCTTATTGCATGCAGAAAGCTGTATGCTTTTCTAGCAAAAAGGCACGATTTTGTAGGAAAGGTTTTTACCTGGACAGTAAGTAGATGAGAAATTTCAAAATTTACTTCCAACTCTTCCAGCCGTCGTTGATTAAAGTGTCCGCATTCAGAAAGCAGGCCCATTGCTCGATACTTATGTATGTTAAACATGGAAGATCAGTGTGATGTGTTAAATATGGAAGAACCCCGCGCCATCGTGCCCGTCCGATTCGTTTTTTTATGGGACGTCGAGATGTCTCAACATGCAGTCGCGTGGAGGTCATCACGCGCGAATCGTGACGGCGCTATCATTTCGGGTCGCCCGTCCGATTCGGTTTTGGATGCGGTTCGTTTCCGAAACGCGATTGGCCAGTCGATAGTACCCGAGTGAAAATACCGTGATTTATATCACATGGACGTCGAGCACCGTTGGGCGAGATTAGTACTCTGGTCGGGGACGACAGGGACGGGACATTTAATCGTTTCTGAGTTTGAAGCACCGTTGGGCGAGATTAGTACTCTGGTCGGGGACGACAGGGACAGCGCAGTCAAGCATTTTGGATTTGTCGGCGCTATCATTTCGCGTCGCCCGTCCGATTCGGTTTTGGATGCGATTCGTTTCCGAAACGCGATTAGCCAGTCGATGGTACCACGGTGAAAATACCGTGATTTATATCACACGGAAGTCGAGCACCGTTGGGCGAGATTAATACTTTGGTCGGGGACGACAGGGACAACGCACGGAAGTCGAGCACCGTTGGGCGAGATTAGTACTCTGGTCGGGGACGACAGGACAGCGCACGGAAGTCGAGCGCCGTTGGGCGAGATTAGTACTCTGGTCGGGGACGACAGGGACAGCGCACGGAAGTCGAGCACCGTCGGGCGAGATTAGTACTCTGGTCGGGGACGACAGGACAGCGCACGGAAGTCGAGCACCGTTGGGCGAGATTAGTACTCTGGTCGGGGACGACAGGGACAACGCAGTCGAGCATCCCCTTTTTGTTAATTGTGATTAGTGTATCAACATGCAGTCGCGTGACACTCTTGGAATGTTCGCTGCGATGATCATACATAAACATCGTGACATCATGACAGCATGACATCATGTCATCCTGTCAATTTGTCATCATGCTATTATGTCATCATATCGTCATATCATATCACCATGTCATCATATCAAGTGGTCGCATCGAATCTCGTCGAGCGGCCATCGAATACCATCCGAGTGGTCATCGAATATCATCGAGTGGTCATCGAATCGCATCGAGTGGTCATCGAATATCATCGAGAGGTTATCGATGGCCACTATCCAAATTCATGGTCCTCCCACAAGGACCAACGCGCGACGACTATTATGAGTGCCACATGGGTCTTTGAGGCGTATACGTGCGTTTGGCATCATATTTATGAGTCAATTGAATAATTTCCCCTACAGGATTGTCCACGCGTGTGCTAGAGGGGCGTGCTTAAAGGGTGCGCTTTTGATATGTTTTTTATCGAAATCGTCGAAAAAAAGATGGTCCTCCCACAAGGACCATAGTCTTTAAGCGTCCTAGCGGTTGCATGGTGCGCGGTGTTGGCCGCTCATGGTCGCACACCTTGAGTTTATGACCAAATATGAAAACTTAGTTGGATAGTCCACACTCTAGTCGCCATCTGAGCTCTCGTTTACCGTGGCGGGTGATCACTCCCGAGTGAAATAAGGATTTTGTGATTTTTGCACTTCTAATTTTCACTTCGCGTCAAGCTAACGAGTGCACATCGCTCACATACTTGCCCATATGGCTTAATGTGTTAAGCTTTCAAAAAATCATTTTATGGATATACTTCAAAAGTTTAAGCACCATACGCTCCTACCACACTATGAATGCACTCTAGCGGGCATCGTGGATAATGCGTCATGTTTGCACCGATTATCCCATTCCGGCTAAAAAATCGACTAAAAAGGTGTACGGTTGTTAATAAGCATTAGAGATGGCCAATATATGCACTCCAACATGACGTATGACCCAAATATGATGGGGACATGTGTATAAGATCGATGTGGTCGCATGGACGCAGGTGTAGCCTGCACATACTATTCCCAAAAAAATTATTGAAGATATCGTATATTTTTGTGCCTTTTTGAATTTTCAAAAAAATGCAATCTGAAAAAGTTAAGGGTGCTTGTCGCAAATGCGAACGCCATGGATATATTGGGTGGATCCAGGCCGGACCAAGCATCGAAGTAATTAATATATGTCCCATTGATACTAAAAATCATTGGGCGCGCCTTCTAGATCCGAACCAATGCCCAATTAAATTCTTGCAACATTGGTCCTTGTGGGAGGACCATAATCGATTATGGTCCTCCCACAAGGACCATGGGATAGTAGCCATCGAACCCTACCGAGCGATCATCGAATGGTATCGAGTGGTCATCGAATATCATCGAATGGTCATCGAATATTATCGAGCGATCATCGAATATTATCGAGAGCTTATCGAACCCTACCGAGCGGTCATTGAGGGTCATCGAGCGGTCATGGAATATCACTCATGGCCTCGGGCATGCCGCACCCACGATCTCCGGCAGCACGGCTGGTGAATTTCGTTGTAATGTGCTAAATATGTGGAAGGGAAGCGGAGGGAAACGAGGGGGTTTATCCCCCCCAACCCTCAAGGCCTAGTTCGTTATAGACTAACGGTGGTTTATTTGTAAGTAAGTAAGTGAGTAAGTAAGCGATAGGTGATCCGGGAGTGCGCCGCGCGCGCCCCCTCCCGCGCGCCCCCGCTAGGGTACGCATGACCCCCGAATCGCCCATCCCAAGCTTTGATCCCTTGAAGGTAGATCCATATATTGGTGCGCACTTCAATACATTAATGTGACTTGAAAGTCTCTTTGGGAGTGCCGTCGAAGCCGGCACGACGTGGGGCGGAGGGGGAAGCGGAGGCAATGGCCTTCCCACAAGCTTAATATATATGACCATGGCCGCAACCGCGAGCCCGAGCGGAGTGCCGGAGAAGCCGGCACGACGTGAAGGGGGAAGCGGAGGCAGTGGCCTTCATCCCACAAGCAGGCATGTCGACGCTCGTCCGAGGGCGGAGCTGGTTTATATATCGTAGGGACATCCACATGATGACTGGATATATTCTCGAACCATACAGGCAAAAACAAAGGTAGCACCGCATCGTTTGAAATGACGCGCACGCGAGGGATCAAAAGTTCAAAACGGGACCTTGATCGATTTGCATTCTGCGGAGTTGGGGGCGCGCCGCAGGCAACTAAATTCGATCTGACGACGTCCAAACGATAACGATGACATCGCCAGTTCGCCAGTGTACTCGCGTGTCCACGTGTGCCGCGACGCGACGCCACCCCGACGTTATGGCATGGCAGGCGCGGTGTTCAGAATACTTTACTACTGTATACACTTTCACAGAGACACAGAACAGAGAATTGCAATCGTCAATACATGTTAAAACTCGGTTACACTTACTAATCGAATCGTGCCAGTGCCGTCCGATCGCAAAATGACGTCAAATATTCGGTCGCAGCTCGCAGACCTAGTGGAGATCTCTAGATCGGCGGCCCTGGCGTGCCCATACCGTTTAAACGTTCGCGTTACAACCAGAGGTGTGGGGTAAGGTTAGCGTCACGGTAAGGTTACCCGTGACCTTACCGTAATGGTAAGGTTATACATTACCGTCGAATTTCCCCCAAAATGACGGTAATGTAAGGTCGACCTTACCGTCGACCTTACAGTATGGTCACCCGTTAACCTTACCGTAAATAGTTACCCCCCTCAGATCGCTTCAGATCGATTTACACAATGCACATGCAGGTTTATACAAATGTGACTATACTTTAAATATACAAAGCCTGTTATATTGTTTGTGGGATCACTCAACTGATCAACTCAGATCGTCAAGAGTGTTTTATTTTCCACAACCCGACCTCCTTTCTAAGACAACAGTCAACATGCAGTATCCCGCGATGCGGATGGTTTTATGTTGTCTTTTTATGCGTTTGTATCGCTTGCCCTTCAGTGTCGATGCTTACAGTCCTCAGGAAAATTCGACAACAGATAAATCAACGTCGTTCGAAGGTGGTTCATTATTTTCTCGTCAAAACAACGGACGGTCACCCGGCTCTATCTATCGACGATACAGATATTCCGTCCGATTTCCCTCCTCCTCCTCCTAGGCCGAATGCGTGGGACGTTTTTCCCCGTGGCAATCGTGTACGCACACCCGTCACCTACCTTCTGGAGAACGCTTTTGACAGGAATGGCAAAAAGGCTGAGGCGCTCAACCCTGAAGTGGCTGGGTATGACGAAGCCCATGCCTTCTCTGTCGCTCTGCACAATTCTTTGACCGAGTACAACGATCGTATTATCTGCGGCGTACCAATCACGGGGGACTAGATATCCAGTACTGCCCTCTGTATGACATTCCTCGATGCATGTGACAGATGACTGCATTATTCGGCTCGAGACCGCGAGTCGCAGCGATAGAGACCGCGAGCCACGTGTTAGATTACTCGAGCATTACCGTAGCCGTACTCGTACAGCTTTACACAGCGCACGTAGCATAAGCTACTTAGACTCTCTTACTCTCATATGTTATATCTTTTACAGACATATATCACCCGTTTCAGCCTCATATTTTTGCGTACAGCGATAGTATTAAAACACTGATATACAGAATATTATACCCTGTATGTGTTTCAAACTATCTATTAGGTTATGTTTGACCACGACGCACCACTGCAATTTCTGATCACACTCCGGATTTCAAATTAGCCGCCAAACGCGTTTTAAACTGGCAGTCAGCAAAATTACTTGATGATTGCCTTTTGCGGTTGAACTAACACTCCGCAGGCCGGACCGGCGTTAATTTTACCTTGCCCTTACCTTTTATGATTGGGAATGCTTCTGCGATTGCCCTCTCGGCTTTTCATTCAACTTCAATGTCAAAACGCGTTAGTTAATTATCGCATGCTCTGCCAAAATTTGAGGGACGCCTTAGATTTTAGGTTCATTACGAGCATTCACCGCGGAAGCGCTGGCAATTTTTTTTAAAAATTAACAAAACTTAACGAAAATCTACATCTCCAACCCTACGAGAACGACTTGCGCAACATCGTCACCTCCACCAACTCCAACGGTCTGGAAGGACTACCATGTCGTCGTTCACGCCAACTACAACACCGGGATCCCAACCACCAACCGAAGAGCGTAATCCACTTGCTCAACGACGTTTATTTACTTCACGTCAACCTCTTTCGCCATCTCCAACAATCGAAGAAGTCTCCATCACGACCAACGCCCTTCTTCAAGATGTCCATGCGCTCACCGCCAACATGGCTGAGCTCACCACCACCCTCGCCTCGTTTGGATCAGCATTTCAGCGTTCATCTGCCCAGACCGACGAGATCTACGAGAATTACGTCACGAAGGAGGAACTCAGCGACATCAACCAACTCAACGAGACCGTCATCAACGACTTAATCAAAGTACGAGACGAGTGCGTCAACGCCACCTTACTGGCTCGCATTGTGGCGAGTAGAACTACTTCATCTTCGACGCCATCTTCAGTCGTAATTACTTCGGACAAGATGTTTGACACCACCAATGAATTGAAAACTATTCCAGAAGTAACGCCATTGGAACATCGAGATGGCCACGCACTTCCTCCAACCAAGATCAAGCACCACATGGCACCCATGACATGCCGGTAAAGTGTCATCTAAGAATTAGTTAATGATACCAAATTTGTCTTGTTAGCGCGGCCCAAAACCGCTCCAGACACGACTGCCGTTCGCGTACGCTCATTGGTCCTACGTGGCATACAAGCCGGCGGCTTCGAAAACATTTATTTTTCAAGCCACTAAAAAACATTATTGAAGCTGCACGTGCTCTACAGAGGGCTCAGACTTTCATACGGCGTATTACAAAGTACCGAGTCGCTCACAGTTGCGTATTTTAAGAACCTTTTCAGGTGACGCGGTTTGATATTAAAAAACATCCACAACATAAAGATGCGATCATTTTTGTTCAGTTTTTAAAGAACCCTTTTTATAAAACTTTTGGTGTTGCCGAATTTCGAGTTCGGGTCTGAGTTGATAGGAACTGACCGCGTTCGCTGCTGACACGAGAGCCACTATGTAAGTCCCGAATTTCCGCTGATAGGCTTGAACTATTGCGGTGCACTCTGTTCTGCATCGCATGCGCTCAGACTTGGTCACAGCCTTTTTTGACCTCACAGGAAGGTTTTTAGCTTTTAACTTAAAGGGAGCAGCGCGTCCAGAGAGTAATTCTCTGGCGGGACTTGTGTGTCCTCGGGTCTAATCACCCCTGCTCCCCCCTCTAACTCTGTCGGACTTTGCTGTGTGCAGATTCGCTTGGAGAGCTGCAAAAAAACTCCCAAGAAGGTAAACCAAAGGTGTATTTTTTTCACGGGCTGTTTTGAGCTTAAGAGCAGCTGTTTTTTTCAGTTGACGAAGCCCGTAATGACTAGTTTTGTGGAGGCTAGAATTGTTGAGCGCGGCAGCGCCGAGAAAATACGAATGAGACTGCAGCAGGCCCAGTGCAGCCTGCGGGCCTCATCTTTTTACCTTAGTTTGGTTTGCCTAAGGCACAGGCCTTCTGGCGGGTGCATATCTTGTCTCCATAGTGCTGCTAGTATGCGTGGTATTTTTGGGGCTGCAGTCTGAGTGTTGGGGCGAACCCCACTCAGCTTGGGTTGAATTCCCAACAGTCCCGTGGGGGGGGAGCGGGGATGCAAGTGCCGCAGGTGAAGAACGAAGTGTCCCCCTCTTGCGGAGGGAGTTGCGACCCGCTGTAACTCCGTAATAGGCGGGAATACGCCTTCCTGTTTGTTGCACTTTTGATAGGGAAACTAGGTAGAACCCTGACTGCGTGTTGCTGGAATCAACACGCAGTAAGGGAACGACGAGCTCGGGAGGTGTGCACAGTCGATGCGATACGCAGTCGATGCGATACGCAGTCGATGCGATACGTTTCGGGACTGTAGTCTGAGTAGTGGGGCTCACCCCGCTCAGCTTGGGTTAAAATCCCAACAGTTCCGGGGAGGGGGTTGCCGGAACCGACGGTAACCGTACGTGGTGACGGAGCCGTCGGCTCCGTGGGCAACAGCACAGTAGATGCCTTGTTAAAGCACTTAGTAGATAGATAAATAGTAACGTGCATAACTAATATATTTAGTATGGCACTCCCTCTGTGTGTGAGGGAGGCGTTTTCTAGTGCAAAGTAAGGGTCTGAGCATCCGTTGCATCAACTGCTGTTCACTGTGAGGCTGAAAATGTTTGGGATCTTCGATCCCTAGTTGTAGCAAGCTGCCTCCTGTTTAAGGGCACAAAAGACATAGTTACTAGTTGCGTTATATGCACACTTGTTGCAAAAGTAGGCTTGAATAGATTGCTCTATCCATATTATTATCATCACTAGCAATATATTCGCGCTTTATCGTATATTCGCGATTCACATAACCGGTGGTCCAATTTGAGATTCAACACTCCTTGGACTTATTGGCATACCTAAAGCTTCTTAATATACATATATAATAACGTTGGCACTCATATATAATCGATCAGCATGCACCTAACGCGTTCAGGGTGCTAGCACGCTCAAACCCTATCTTATAAGTCCTACACCCCCCCGAATTTTACATATGTTGCACACCAAATGCATTCGAATCAGCCTAAACGGACTTCACCATCGTTTTCAGCAACATCGAAATAGGTAATAGATGTATTAACATGACTAGTATCCATTGTAAATTTTTCAAGCCATACCCAAATACCCTAAATGAAGCTTTTGCCCCCCCCCCTAGGTGCCATGTGCTCATAGAC
>LGRX02012181.1:0-23624 GCA_001247695.2 Cymbomonas tetramitiformis
TCCAGCTTGAGCTCGCCTCTGCCCCCATCCAGCTTCAGCTCGGCTCTGCCCCCCCTCCAGCTTCAGCTCGCTTGCGGCGCTGCTGCACCTCTAGGAGATCCTTCTCCCTCAATCCCCGTGTTGCAGTTATCCCCCATGTGGTACTTGACCCTTATAGTGGCTGTGCGCCATATCCCCATCAATTTCCATGAAATTATTACTCGCCCTCAGTCCTGATCTCCTATATGGCTCTAGTTCCCCCCTCCCTCTCACTCCAATTATTCCCTCCCTCCTCATTGTCCTTGCATTTCGCTCACAGTCTCTCCACACAACTCTCAGTCCTCCCTTGTCCCCCCTATGGCTCTAGTTATCCCTACCCCTTCTCTATGGCCCTGCGGCTCTGAGGTGCCTCACCCGCAGTCTGTCTACAGTTCTAAGCCACCCAGACACCTGTACCTCGTCCGACCCTCGACGGAGGTGTTACTGTACAAACGATGAAACGTTTTATACGCCTCGGCAGGCGAGGGTAGCGCATAGCCCAAGGGGAATAGGTATACATAGATCTGATATCTTCTACACCCTTTGGCGTGTACCGATCTTCTACACCCCTTGGCGTGTATCGATCTTCTACCCCCCTTGGCGTGTATCGATCTTCTACACCCCTTGGCGTGTATCGATCTTCTACACCCCTTGGGTTAGCCTGCCCGCTCTGTTGTACCGGTATTGATGTGATTATAAGTTTATAACCGCAAAGCGCAAACCCGGCATTCCGAATATTACATTACCCAAACCATTATGCGTTCAAAATGCTTGAACGTTGTGACACATTCTTTTCTATTCTCAATTTTGCTACACGTAAAACAATCCCCTACCCCTCCTTTATGGCCTTGCGGCTCCGAGGTACCTATCTAGCATGCCTTCCCTCCACCCTTCATGCCCTTGCACCTCTGAACCAACTCCCAATCAATCTTCTTGCAACTCAACCCCCTCCTAAATACCCCTTGAGTCATCCTTTTGGCTTCTTCTACCCCCCTTGCGCCCTTTGTGCCTCTGCAAACCCACTTCTCGGGTGCCACGCGTACGTGCCGGGTGGGCACCAGGTGGAGGCGATGTTGGCGGTCACAACTGTTATTTGCGGCAGCTTGTTCCTCGTGCTCGGCCGCCTGCAGCTGGGAAACATTATTCGGTGAGTGCCTCATCCGCGCACGTGGCTCCTCACTCTTCGCCCTCCGATGGATGCTGTTTCACGACACAGCCATCTGCCACACGCGGCTCTCAAGTCTGCGAGCAGCTACGCTGATCTCTGCGATGCATGCCGTTGATCTCTTGTAATTTAGGTAGTTTCATAGCCATTGGATATGCGGAACGCAAAACCAGTATATTGGTGTATGTGTGTATCTTGTGTATCGATGCAGACCGCCTCCGAAAAGCGATTTGGTGGCGCCCAATAGTTTCTTGGCGCCTGGGGCCATGCTTGGCGATTTGTCCGCCACCTCGCCTGTTCGCAGCATCCGATTGTGGTGCGCACACATTGGTGTGCGTCCAAGCACACCCCTGCTCAGCCCTGATGCAACCCCGAGCGCGTTGGTGTGGCAAGGTATCCCACATCCCACGCTGACACGTGGCGGCGGCGTGTCACAGGTTTTTGCCCTCGCCCGTGATTGGTGGGTTCCTCGCGGGCTCCGGCTGGGTGCTCGGCTGCGGAGCGTTTCAAGTGCTCACCGGGGTGAAGCTCGACCCTGCGACGCTCCTGGACGTGCTGCAGGACCCCGTGCGGTCCGCAGCGCTCGGCCCAGGTGAGCCTGCCTCCTGGGTACAGACGGGAGGAAGCTTCCCGGAACTCGCTAGTTGCCCCAAAGCCTAAGCTCCTTCAGGAGCCTGCATCATGGCATCCGCAGCTTGTGACGTGTCGTCACCACGGAGTCTCCGCCCGCCAGGAGCGTTGGGTAGCCGGCTTGCGAGGGAATGGAGGTGCTGCAGGTGCCACGTGGCGGTGTGCCTGTGCTGAATGCGCGCTATTTGTGGTGTTCGACAGGTGTGGTGTTTGGTGCGGCGATGACGGCACTCAGCCGATGGAACAAACAGTGGTACACGATACCAACCACCCTCCTTGGAGGTGCGCTCGCTGCAGGGGCCTTTGAGAGCGTTTGGGTGGGCATCGGGCGTTGCATTTGACAAGGCTTTGCCCCTCTATCAGGGTCATCGGAAACGGTCTGGCTGCCTTGGGGAGTGGGACTCGTATGCATGGCGTGCGAGGTCGCTGATGCGTCCGGGGTGCACACCGGCAATTTCATCCCCCATGAGCTTCACTGGAGCGGACGATTGCAGCAGCAGCGCGCCCGCCAGTGTGCTCCAGATTGGGCCACTCGTCTAGCATCGCAGCATGAGCCTGTACTGCTGCACCCTGCGCGCGATTCTGTGCATTGTGACCGAGTTTGGATCAGCGCCTTGGAGGCGTGCCGTGCTGATGTCAGCGAGCAGGCTGCGCCGTTCAACATCCATCATCGGCAAACAAGGCGCCTTTCGCTTTGGCTGCATTCATGGAAGAAGAAGAAGAAACTCGTTGAAGTCGAACTGTGCAGTGATATCCACGTGGTTGACAGTGAATCTGATCTTGCAGTCTCCATTATCCCCCAATATCTGCCATCATCCTCTTCGCATTATTGGGGCCGAAGCGTACTGGCAGCGCCTGAAGACGGCGAGCGGTGGGGAGGGTTGCTGGGGATGGCGTCCCAGGCACTGCTATCTATTTTGCGGCGCTGTCAACACAGGGGGTATCCCCACAGGGGGCCATGGATCTCGGGCTGCTGCTCGGCCCCTTCCCTGAAGGTGGACGCTTCTCCCCAATGCTGCTCGAGACCGCCAAGCTCGATCAGGTTCGGTTCCCCCCGCCCGGCGTCTCGCCGCTTCGTCCCGGAATCTCAGATGCGCGCGCGTGGCGCTTTGAGAGATCGAAGCGCGAGGGCGGCGGCCGATGAGGTGAGGGAGCGGAGTCGCGGCAGCAGAGGAGCCGCGCGGGTTGGCAACAGCAGGCTGCCGCGCCCAGGGATTGACAATTGGGTCTAATCGCCAATGAAGACTTTTGGTTGGCTGCGAAACCTAGAGAAGCATCGGACACAGCTGGTGTGTGGCCGACACACAGATGTGAGGGCACAGCTGTTGCAGGGCCGAGCCGGCTTGGTGCCCTCGATGGGGCCACATTGTAGGGCCTGACTCGGGGCTCTCGGCCCGTGCCACGTGGCGGGAATGCAGAAGAGCCCCGCTCGCCTGCTTTGATGCAACGGAGCGGGCCTGAGCCACGGGGCCGGCTGCCGGGAGGCGCGGGCTGTGTGTTGCTGCAGGTGTTGTGGAGGGCGGTATGGGACCAGCTGCCGCGGATGATCACTGTGGCCGGGCTCGGCACCATCGCCATCTTGTTAAACAACACCGCCCTGGAGGTGCATAGCCTTCTTAAGCCTTCTGCTGCCTCGCCGGGCTCGAGGCGCCGCTCCGGCTGCGGCCTCCGTGGCCTCCAGCACCATGCCCCCCCCCCATGCCCCAAGGGCGGAGTCCCACCGACCGGCCCTCCTATACCGCACCATCCCTACGGAGGCTCGTGGAGGTTTCCCCGGGAGAGGCAGGGGAACTCGGTTTTGGCTGCTCTCTCCGAGGGTGTGCCCAGGTGCCTCCAGCTGGTCCGCTGGGAACGTTGAGCGCGGCCTCCCTAGGAAGAAAGGGATATCATGTTTACACTTTCAGATATCCACAAAGGATATAAGATTCATTAAGTTCTACATTTTTACAGATCAGGCACCAGCGTGCCGAATTGATACGAAAGATGTTAAAAGATCAGTTCACCGAGGCACTTGGACTCTTTATCGCGCAGCAGATGAGAAATCTAGAGTCACAAAATCGCCATCACACTTCTGATCCCGTCATTGATCCCGATTCTCGATCAAATACTGATGACATATTTTCCTAACAAGGTAGATGACAGAATATATTTTCTCTCAGATTTTCTCTAGACTCTAGAAGTCTGTATTCTCCTACTGCCCCCTCCCCCGCGGGCGGTGCCAGGCTCCCAACGACCTGCCGACCCTGCTCGCACCGTCATTGGCTGAGCTTCGCACGAACAGGCTCGGGGCCTGACGGCATCGGTTGTGCCTCAGGCTCTCCGGCCGCCAGGCAAGCGCGGATGTCGTAGTCACCCAGGCCGCCAGGCAAGCGCGGATGTCGTAGTCACCCAGGCCGCCAGGCAAGCGCGGATGTCGTAGTCACCCAGGCCGCCAGGCAAGCGCGGATGTCGTAGTCACCCAGGCCGCCAGGCAAGCGCGGATGGCTTAGTCACCCAGGCCGCCAGGCAAGCGGATGTCGTAGTCACCCAGGCCGCCAGGCAAGCGCCGGATGTCGTAGTCTGGCCCAGGCCGCCAGGCAAGCGCGGATGTCTCCTCGGGTCACCCAGGCCGCCAGGCAAGCGGATGTGTTAGTCACCCAGGTCGCCAGGCAAGCGCGGATGGCGTAGTCACCCAGGCCGCCAGGCAAGCGCGGATGTGTTAGTCACCCAGGCCGCCAGGCAAGCGCGGATGTCTTAGTCACCCAGGCCGCCAGGCAAGCGCGGATGTCTTAGTCACGCCGACGTTGCCCTTAGCGGTTGCCTCTTGGAGCCTGTCTTGGCGCATGGCACTCTGGAGCCTCTGATTGTGGATGCCATCGTATGACTCAGGTCCAGCTGGAGAATGATATCGATGTGAACCAAGAGCTGCAGGCTGCGGGGCTGTCCAATATTCTTGCAGGTGCGCACCAAGGGCGGCGTGGGCATGCACTGCCGGTGCATGGGCATGCGTGCTCGATCCGGGACCTGCTAACGGGGGCGCCGAAGGAGTGACGGGTTCTGAGGATGGGGGCGAGCGGGGGCACCCGCAGGCCTGGGGGGTGGGCTGATTGGGTACCATTCGCTCGGGTCCACGACGCTGGGGTACCGCATGGGCGCCGGCACGCGCTTCACGGGATTCGTCATCTCCGCGTGCTACGTGCTCGCGCTGTGGGCCGGGCCAGGGTCCCTGGAGTTCCTGCCCAAGGCTCTGGTCGGGGGGCTGCTGGTGTTCCTTTCGCTCTCGTTCCTTTCCGAGTGGCTTGTGGAGGGCTTCTTCAACATGTCCCGCTCTGACTACGGTGTGGTGCTCACCATCTTGGCTACAGTGGCTGGGCTCGGGTACATGCCGGGGGTAGTGGTGGGCATCCTGGCCGCGATTGTGGTGTTTGTCTCGGACTACAGCAAGGTGCCGGTGGTGCGGCAGACCTTCGAGTGCGGCAAGCTGTGCTCCACCGTGCAGCGCTCCGCCGGCGAGCGCGCCGAGCTCCTCGCCCGCGGCCCCTCCACCAAGGCGATCGTGCTCCAGGTCCGTCAGCCCGCACCCGCCCCCAAACCTCCCGACTGCTGCGGAGGGCCTATGCCGCATCCGCCACATGCATGCCACCTCTCAGTGTGGTTGCCGCCGAGCCGTCGTCGTGTGTCACAGAATACGGTGACCGCACATGTGATCGGTCGGATATGCAGTATGGCGTTTGTAGTCATGAAGTTTTCTCTTCGTCTCTGCGAGGGACAAAGAGGGTCGAAGAGGGTCAAAGAGGGTCAAAGAGGGTCGGCGCGAACAGCAAAAGGGCTTTGTCCCATCTGGAAATCCGCGCCGCTCCCTCACCGCTACCGCGGCATGCGCAACAGCTGCCCGCACCGCACACGCTGAGTGCGCAATGCTGAGCGGTCTGTTCAGCCCTTGCGAGCACGGCAAGTCTGTGGGCGTAGCGAAGTCGATGAGCAATGGAGTCCGCGGGGCCATCCCCTCCGATCACCCTGCCGGTGCCCCGGCAGTCCACCTCGTCTCCTGAGAATCCTGGGCGCTCCGCTGGCACGTGTCACACTTGGCGCATACATTTCTATCGCTCCCTGCAGCTGGCGCCCGGCGCGTGCGGCGCAGGGGTTCCTGTTTTTTGGGACTGCGTACGGGCTGCTGGACCTGGTGAAGGGCAACCTCGCGGACGCGGGCGCCAAGTCCCAGCAGAAGTACCTGCTCATGGACTTCCGGTACGTCGTGGGCATCGACGGCTCTGCGCTCTCAATCTTCAAGAAGGTACGGGCTTGACTCTTCAGGGCTGACATCGATGATCTCTCAAAGCAGCGAACATAAAGCTCTCCATGAGCTCTCTATCTGCACCAGAGAGAAAGAGGGAGAGAGATTTCGGTTGGTTTGCACATGGCGCTGGCCCTGTTGCCTACAAATGTGATATAAAAGAGAGGATCTGTATCAGGCTGGCATATGGGCTGCCAGTCGCTCTTTAGTCACCGCCCTAATTAAGTATAGCTGTGCGATCCAATGGAGGTCCGAGCCCGACAGTGAATCGACGGTGTACATGATGCTGCGAACATGATGCATGATGCTGGCGTGCGCCCAAAAGAAGGTACAACCGACGCGGCCCGTTGGCAATGGAAGCTGCACCAGTCACTGCACCAGTCACTGTGCACTGTGAGCAGATATCCGCCATGGCCAGGGCCAACAACATCATGCTGATCCTCACAGACATCGGCAAACCAGAGCTGGAGCCTGTGCTCACTGTACTCCCCCCCCCTTTGCGCCCCCCTGCATGCATCTATCCATGTTATTGGGAATGTCGTTTCTACTGTTGTCGCCATCGTGTATGTTGTTAGTGCAGTGACTGCCCGCACAAGCTGGTTGCAGGACTCCCGGGGTTGCCTCCGCGCCCTTGATGCATATGTTGAGCATTTGGCTTAGGGTCGCCTCCGCGCCCTTGATGCATATGTCGAGCATTTGGCTTAGGGTCGCCTCCGCGCCCTTGATGCATATGTCGAGCATTTGGCTTAGGGTCGCCTCCGCGCCCTTGATGCATATGTCGAGCATTTGGCTTAGGGTCGCCTCCGCTGCCTCGGAGATGGCGGGCAGAGCGGCCGCATGCATGGGGCGGGCGGCTGGCCTTTGCAGCACGGCATTTGCACACAGACAACACGGCCGGCTAGTGCCGTGCAAGGCAGTGGAAGGTCACATCCTGGCAGAGGTGAGGAGAGGTACAACTTGTCTATGGTGGCTTGCCTGGCGATTCCTTGGCGTGTAGTGGGGAGACTGCTGGCTCTGAAGGAAGGCGTGGAGGTCGCACGCGCCTGTGATGCTGCAGGAGCTGCGAGGAGAGTCGTCGCGCAACGTGGGAGGTAAATCCGCTCAAAGTAGCCCGCCGTGCATCAAGGCCGCTAGCTGCCAAAATCCAGAGCGCAGTCACCGATGCTGGGCCGCCCCCTGTGCATGGCAGCTGTATAGGCCCAAGAATGCTGCCGACTACACGGATCACGGCGACGTCGAGCAGGCCATCAGAGGCAAAGGAGTGCATGATGGGGCGGATAGGTTGGCCATGCAGTGAATATGTGCGAGGCGTTGGGGTGAGCTATTGGGGGCGGAGGGATGTGGGCAAGGGTTCGACATAGCCTCGTAAGCGGGGGAGTTTGGTGCGGGTATCAGAGGACGAGGACTACTGCGTGCGGGAGTTCGAGGACCTGGACCGCGGCCTGCAGTGGATGGAGGATACGATTCTGAGTCGTTACAGTAACCGCGCCGGGCTGGACAACGCGGAGAGCCTCAGCTTCAAAAGTATCATGTCCTCGGTGTGCAAGTCCGAGGACGATGAGGCTCAGTTCAGGTGCGGGCAGGGGCCTGGGGGAATGGCACACGCGTTGGATGAGTAAAGATCGAACATCGGACGCCCGTGCTTGTTTGTGGCTCTCAGACGCAGGCAGCGTCGAATGCGTGGGCCGGCACCTCAGCCCTCGTGTACCCCATTTCCTGTTCTGTCGGTGTCCGCCGGGCTCTACACGCGCGCCACGTGACATGGCAGGGGCTCGCTCGTGCGGTGCAGGAAAGCATGGCGATACGTTCAATTCCAGGCGGGAGATGTGGTGTGCAGAAAGGTGCGCTCGCCCACCCACGTGATGAGCGAGGCGCCATGGGCGGAATGCCAATGCGGTGTGGGTTGGGGGCCGTGGCGTCGCGGTCCATGCCTTCTGGTTGTGTCAAGCTGCGCTTCGTGGGGGTGCCAGGGCGACTTTGCGGACCGCATCTACTTCGTGGAGACGGCCGAGCTGTCCGCGTCCATCTCCGCACCACTCGACGAGGTGACTGGCGCCAGCCTGCCCAGGCAAGCTGCTGGCTGGCTCATGCTCGCAGCAGATTTACATTGTGCTGACCCCCTTTGGCGTGTGTAGGCTCCGGCTGGGCGCCCTGCTTGAGGCCCTCCCTGGATCACGGATCGGCTCATTCCGACTCAAACTGAGCCGCTTCAGGCCCAGCATCCGATCCCCCTGGACTTTCAACAACGTTTGTGTGCCGCTGGATTAGTCACTTCGCCGCTGTGGAGAATGGGCGGCTGATTGTAGCTCACCCTGCTTCTGTTGGCCGCGTGTATAAGTGGAACTTGGTGTGATTTGAAGGCGTTTTCTGTGAGTCCATTTCTGTATGCAGGAGGACACCTCAAGTGGGTCCAACGATAAGCAACCTTCGAACACTCAGTTGAACCTTCCCATCATGAACAACTTTCTTGGTGAGTCTTCCCCGGGTCCTCGTGTCTGCCTTTATCGGAATCCCGTATCTGCGCGTCCATGACAGGTGCTCCGAGAGCCTTGCGTATGCGTGTTGACAGCTCCAACGAATGGTGCGGGTCGCAGGTGCTGTGGGCTTCTATTCCAATTTTGGTACTGTGAGATTTGCTGACGTTGTGGTGATGAAGACTGGAAGTGGCTATGTTTTGACAAAGGAGGCAGTGGACCTGATGGCGGAGGCCAATCCTGACCTGGCGATTCGCACGCACATGGTCCTGGCAGGCCACCTTTCAGAGACCATCATCGCCAGAAATAAACTGTTGACGCAGTACTACCAAACTTGATCTGCGGTGCGTTACCTTTTATGTGCTTTCTATTGGAGATGCCTTGAAGTTTAGCCAGCAAAAAAAAAGAAATGTAATTTGTAGCGAAGATATTTTGACTAACGTATGGTCATAAGCCGGTGTCACAGACTAGGAAAGCTGCCAAGGGGCCTGATCTGAGACTCTCAGATTTAGCTGCCCGGGCAGATTTCAACATAAAGAACGTATTTTACTTTACAAAAAGGTTTAAAACATAATATGTGCCTTACAAACATAGTACATAGATGCATAGTACATACTATCCCCAAAATATGTGATGAAGAGCTACGGCGTTTCCATATTGATATGTTAGTTTTCATCTTCTCAATAAGCAATTTAGTATGGAAGCCTATAGTGAATCAGGTGTAGACGTGGCATATTGTCTTAACAAAAAAGTCGCGTGATGGTGTTTTCCGCGGGTGGAGCACTCCCGCCCCTATGCGCGCGACGGCGGTATATATATAAATGGATTGCCATGATCTTCGGGTGGGCAATGCCGTGCAATGGAGGCGACGAACATTGAGTCCGTGAACTTCGACCCCACGGCGAACCGTCCTGAGACTCAAAAGCGCACCTCTGAGGAAAACCTGGTATCCTAAACAATACAACTCGCTGATGTAGTTGTTATAGCCCACATGCGTGGGATCGTGGCAGCAAATAGCCGTGGTGCAGGTGCTGCACCAGATGTCGCATTGTCCATCGTTGCTGAAGTAGGCACCAAATATTGCTAATGCGGAATCAGGCTCCTCAAATTGACGCCATGTAGCGCTTGTGCAGTGCGTCGACCCTTGTATGTGCAAAGTAATACCGTATAACAACAAAGAAATTGTGCCACGTACGGTATGATAACGAGAATGATGTGATATTTAGGAGTTCGGTATATACCATATGTACCTACTTAGAACCTTATAGAATATATTGTATATTACTTGATACTACACCATATAGTATGCAAACTTATTGTATATTATGGTAGCAATGCTCATCCGTTCATAAGCCCATTGGTGTCGGATAGTTTTACGTGTAGTGAAATTGAGAATATAAAAGAATGTGTCACAACGTTCAAGCATTTTGAACGCATAATGATTTGGGTAATGTAATATTCGGAATACCGGGTTTGCGCTTTGCGGTTATAAACTTATAATCACATCAATGCCGGTACAACAGGGAAGAGCAGGCAGGCTAACCCAAGGGGTGTAGAAGATCGATACACGCCAACGGGTGTAGAAGATATCCGATCTATGTATACCTATTCCCCTTGGGCTATGCGCTACCCTCGCCTGCCGAAGCGTATAAAACGTTGCATCGTTGGTCGAGGGTCGGACGAGGGGACACTGGTGTCTGGTGATGAGCAAAAGTTGAGCCCTACGGCTAGGTTCCCGAGGTCACGGAAACGTCGAATTGTTGGTGCGAATTGTATCACGCATCAAGGTACCCCCTGCTCTTTATGAGGACGAACCCGGGCAAATTACTCACCTAATCAAAGCTCGAATCCCAACGGGCGACACCAACGAAATTTCGATCTGACGACGGCCAAACGATAACGATGACATCGCCAGTTCGCCAGATCGCCACTGCAATCGTCAGAATAATAAAACTCGATTACTAATGTAATCGTATCGTGCCAGTGCCGTCCGATCGCAAAATGACGTCATATATTCGGTCGCAGGCCTAGTGGAGATCTTTAGACCGATTTATAGCCTAGTACCTAGGGTGATGAGGTGTCGCTGTCGCTGTCGCCCGGTTTTTTTCCCACCCCCTTCTATGCCGTTGGATGGCGGTATCTGACGGCAATCGCAATGTCACTGTTTCAAGAACCTTTTCGCGAACGTGGGAATTTACGACATCCAGGATCTGTTTGTGTCACGTCAGCGTCAGATGCTCAGATCCGTCGGTCGAAAGTGTATAGTGGAGTGACACAGTCTCGGTGTTCAAGCGAAGGGACATGGACAGGGGAGCTCTCGTCTGTTCAAGGCCTTTGTTCCACGTCGTCCAACCCTCTTAAAATTGTATTGTTTTGTAAACGAGAGCAGTATTTGTGGATACCTTTACGGTTGCCTGTATCTAGGCACGCAAATAAGCGGATCTTGTATCTTCGAATCTATATAACCCCGGAAGTTCCGCCATAGTTATGGGAACCATAGCATCCGTTTCACAAGGGCTAAAACCTGGCAACGGTCGACGCACGATCAAAGAGATTCTACGACGCCCTCCACAGCACTGGGTGGGCAACGGGTTCCATGTGTATCCGGTGTTTGCGAACAAGGCGTTTACGAATGAACTTAGCCCGTTCTTGATGTTTGATTACGCGAAGCCAAAGCACTTCGAGCCCACGAGTCAAAGGCGCGGTGTTGGACAACATCCTCATCGCGGCTTCGAGACTGTGTCGGTCGCGTTCCAAGGGGAGGTTGAGCACTCCGACTCCGTTGGGAATCGCGATGTGATCGGCCCGGGTGACGTACAGTGGATGACCGCCGGCCGTGGTATCATTCACGAAGAGTTTCACAGCACGGAGTTCGCCAAAAGAGGGGGAATTTTCGAATTTTGTCAATTGTGGGTCAACTTGCCACAGAAAGATAAGATGCATGCACCTCGTTACCAGCCTATCACCGCGAAGGATATTCCAAGCGCGAGGCTGCTATCCGAAGGCGGCACAGAGAGCGTCGATCTCGGCAATGGTGAGGTCAGGGTAATCTCCGGCAACTTTAATGGAGTGAAGGGCGCAGCACAAACATTTAGTCAGGTGGAAGTTTGGGATGTCATCATCGAAAAACCCAACACTCTATTCTCGTTTCCAGTTATCGCTAGCAACAACATAATTGTATTTGTAAGGGAAGGGAATGTCGAGGTGGAGGGACAGACGCTGAGCCCTCAAGATGTCGCCATAACGAACACAGGAGGGCTTCTTTTAAATTTGAAGGCGGTTGGGGATGTCGGTTGCAAGGTTTTGATTTTGGGCGGTGAACCCCTTAATGAGCCTATTGCCGCTCGTGGACCGTTTGTGATGAACACGCAAAACGAGCTCGCACAAGCTATGGATGATTTCCACTCTGGCAAACTCGGCAAGTAAATCCGTCTAGGGGAGGCAAGAAGGGGAGGAGAGACCCTTTGAAACAGTTCTCCTGTCCATGATAAACGTAGACCGTGTTCAAGCGAATTATTTTGTGCCCCTTACCTGTTTTGCGGACGCTCCTGGATGCCGTGTGCAAGCTCCCCGGCTTTGTGGCAAAGGAAGTGAACATAACGGCGGCCTAAACTGACACCCTCACTGATGTTATGTTCTCACTGTATTTCAAAGGGTTTTGTTCAAAATCCGGCCCCGTGACGCCCCAAAATCGGACTATATTGAATAGTTCTGGACCAAACTGCAGTGGCAACACAGGGTCTGGGCACGTAGGACCCGGGACTCGTCGTGCACCCCCTGCCGCGGGCTTCATCAACTACCTGAATACCGGGGATGTGGCTCGTCCCCCCGACCGATCCGACTCGCGCATTAAGTGCCCACTACAATTTTGCTCAAACTACGATAAAAGATTCGGTAAAGTCGTTTCACGTTGGCCTGCGACGGACTTTATTGGGGTACTTTCACACACTTGCACGTTTGCCCAAATGGGAGCGCCTTATGTAGAGCACGCTAGCCAAAGTGTGCATCGGTCGCTCCCACCCCCGCGCCACCCGATCATATGGCATCCGCTTTGACATCCGCGCTTATTGGGTCACGACCTGCCTCCATGCACAGGATTAGCTGCTCGTGATGCACATGGGAATCCACACGTATGTTAGTCAGTATATCCGCGGGTGGGACACTTCCATCCCCCTCGCGCACGTTGTTGGTATCCGATTTCAGTTGAGCAAAATATCGAGGTCTGGGGGCGGGATGCCGAAATCTCTCCTATAAGAGAAAAACATCTGAGTCCGCAGGGGGAGTATGAAACCCGCCCCGCGGCCCCACGACCCAAACCCCAGTCTGCTGGCTAAATTTGCGATCCTCGTCTGATTGGTAATGTAAACAGGGTTGTTTTATTGACGTGACAAGACTTCGCATTATTAGCCATTGTACATCTCAATCATGATGGCAGATATATCCGGTCCCACTCCAGACGACAATTGTAATCACTTCGTCGCAACGGTGGAATCTGGTATAAGCATTGATATTCCATTCGTTCCTTAGGCACAAGCGCGTTTCGGAATGACAACGGGTTCACGAAACGATGACATATATTTATATATTCTACATATACTGGGGGTCGAAGAAGTCGATGAGAGCCACGTCATAGTTCGATCCGGTGTTTCCGGTCGTTCTGGTTGAGGTTCAATGTCGTCCAAGATGAGCCACGGCCGTCCGATGACAATAATTGTTTTACGATCGAAATTGAGTTGTAGCAGCAGGGCGGGGCCGTGACAAGATACCACCGACTCATACATATTCCCAACCCAGATGCAAAGCACCATGGACAGATGATACGAGGTAACCGATCATCGCCCAACAATTGTTGGTCTCTGGGTTACAGAGTAAGCGGACCCTGCTGGCATGCCCCCCAGTGGCTGACGGTTGATGGATGGGACCCGTTGGTCCATAGTTATGCCATGAATGCAGTCACACCACACGGCATGGGCACCCCTCGGTATAACGCACACACCCTGAATGGCATGAGATCAGAACACAACCGCAGAGGGCCGTCCAGAATGGTGCCCCGCTGATTCTTAAGGGTGTTAGCGGGTTGAAATCAAGTTCTACTGAAATCAAGTTCTACATGCAACATCCACGCCTGACGTCTGCTGCTATCCTTCATGCAATCTTTACGAGAACTGGCATGAACAAAAAATGGCGATCTCAGATTCGAGAGTAACTTTCCGAGCGCCAAAGCATCGAGCCACTCGAGCTACGAGAAGAAAGGCCTCCCCGTCCACCTCCGAAGCCTGTAAACGAAAAACACAGCGGGCGCAGCCAGCTCATGTCTCCTGAAACCAACCCACTTACGCGTCTAGGAACACATCATTTGATGGTTAGATGTGCAGAGGAGGCCCGAAAGGTGTTTCAGGAGGGCAGGAGCACCAATCAATCTTAGTGTGGCAAGGCGAGACACGCACTACGTGTTGGTGTCAGATGTCCGCAAGACGTCTTCAGGGAAAGAAAGTTCGAGCCAGGATCACGGGAACAGTGCAGGAAGCACGAGAAATGTCTGAAGTTGGGAGCCACACCACGGAAACGGAACTTCAGTCAAGTTGCTGAAGCACATGCACGACTGGAGGGGCGCACCGGGCAAGCAGCACATCCGGCTAACGAGCGTGCGTGTCGAGTCCTTGCATCGCTGCCTCGTCTGTAAGTTGCTCCTGCAGATGCCAAGTGACGCTCCACCTCAGACTGCTCTCTGTCCGCCACACTGCGTGGTATGCTCTGACGCGGAGCCCGGAGGTGCGAGAACTGAACTGGCGCCCCTGCCGAGAGGAAGAGGCCGCTACTCCTGGTGAGGGCACTTTCGCCGGCGCGGTGGGGATTCAGGTGCACCTAAGCGAGCAAAACAACCGCCGGGGAGTCCGCGCTATGTGGAAATGGAAACAGCGAGTGACGCGAGTTGAAGCTGAAGAGACCCATCGGATTGCACTCACGGCGCAAAGTGCCGTCGCGCGACCGAAGCCTTTGGTCAGAGAGCATATGCCATGCGCAGCGGGGCAAGGTGCGGCAACATTGTAGGCGTGAATATGGAGCAGTGAACGGCCGGGATGGGCGGCGGGTGGCACCAGTGGTACGCCGCACAGATGAGCACTGCCGGAGGCAGCAGGGCCGAAATCACGGTGGTGGGCCCCAGGCGCCCCGCGCCCAGCATGTACTGGTATATGTTCGCTGCTTCTGTGCGCGACACCATGCACCCGCCATCCCCCCCACAGGCAACTTCAAACCTCGGGCATGACGGCCGCGCAGCGCCGCCGGAGCCTCCCTGCGGCGTGCGGATGGCCATAGTGGATTGGAGGAAGCAACACGGATAGCAGGGCATTGGATCTCTGAGGAGGTGGTATCGATGCACCCCGCCAAGGCGCAGCAGCCGCGGGGCGACGGCAGAGCGCCACGCAGCAAAGCGTGTCACGATCCAAGCGCGGGGCCTCGGAGGTCTGAGCTGGAACTCCCGGTCAGCAGCGCCCCGAGGTGGGGCGGAAGGGAGGGATGCGCGGCGGCAGAGGAGCCGGATGAAGTCACCTTCGTGATGCTTGTCGGCTGACTCCGGCGTGGCCACCGCCTCCGTCGCTGAGCTGGCGCGCGACTTGGCCTCCCACCAGAAGCCCTTGCTGTGGCCCCCATTGGAGGGACCCTGCAGGGCCGCGCCCGGGGCTCTGGGCAGTGCTCCAGGCAGCGGGACGCTCGGGGAGGGCAGATCCGGCATGCTGGGTAGATTGGGGAGGTTGGGGGGGTTGGGGAGGTTTGGTGGATTTCTCGGATTGGGGGGATTCGGGGCGGCTACAGAGGCGGAGCGCAAGGGAGCGGCCGACGCCGTGGGTTCGGACGGGGCGTATCGCTCGTTCGGGGTGGATGCACGGGTCGCCTTTACCAGGCGCTTCGAGGGGGTCGTCATTGGTGGGGCAGGGGCCGATGCTGGGGTCGAGGGTGCGCCGCGGATGGAGGCACCGCGGAGGCGCGGGGCCGACGCAGAGCCGCCGGAGGAGGTCGTGGAGCCGCGAGCAGAGGCGCCTCCCGCCTTCGAAAGAACGTCCATAGCAGCCGGCAGCTCCGCCTTTGGCTGCTCGAGGGGCATGCCACTACTCTGCACCGGCTGCCCGCGCTTTTTGGCAGATGTGGTGTTGATCGGCACGGTCTTTGAGATGTTTGCAGCCCTGGTTGCGACGGCCGCCGTGGTGTTGTGGTGGGCGCCGGGCAGGGGCGGCCGGGAGCGTCGGCTAGAGCGGTGCAGCCGATGCTGCGACGACGATGAGGTGCTCTTGCGGGGAGCGCGGGCGTGGGGCGGCGGGCGAGCGCTCGCCGGGAGGAACGCGAGGGCTGGGGGCGGTGCCGGCAGCGCGTGAGGCCACTTGGCTAGAGGGGTGGACACAGGCGCTGGAGCGGCGGAGGCGTCATTGCTCGTCAGAGCTGTGAAGGCAGGATGTGCTGAGAAGTTGCTGGGGCTCCGTTCCTGGGACGCTTGTGGAGGCGCGCGGGGCAGCAAGGGGGCAGCAAGGCTGGGCATCGCGAGTGGGCCTGGGGCTGGAAGGGAGGTGGCGGACGGGAGGGTCAAGGTATCGAGAGTGAGAGGTGCTTCTGCCGCCGATGGCAGAGCAACTGGGATAGGACGCACGGCGGTCGTTGCCGGCACCGGAAGGGCCACAGGCACGGGGCTCATAAGAGGCGCTCCCACCTCCAAAGGAACGCTCTCAGCCGGTCTTACTGCCACGTGGGGTTTGACGCTGGAACTGTAGGGGTCACCATCCGAGCCAACGGATTCGCTCACCCCACCACGTGCGCTGGAGGCACTGGCCGCAGTATTCATCGGCGCAGGCGGCGAGGTCCCAAGGGGCACAGCGCGGTCGGGGAGCGCAGCGCTCTGGGACCCCTCCTGCATGGCGGGCTCCTGCCACCACTCGCGCTCGAAGCTCTCCGCCACCGCGAGTTGATCCGCGCTCAGGTCCCACCCTGCCCGCTCCAAACACTCCCGAGCCCGCACCTTATCGGATGCTCCTTCTTCGCGCCAAGGTCAACTCCACGACATCGTGGAACTGGTGCACAATATTGTGTGAAAATCCCACGATATCGTGGTACCCCACGATATAGTGTACAAAAACGACAAGGTTCGGTACCGTGTCCCACCACTGTCTCCTTTTAAAATACGCAATTTGTTCACAAGCACTGATCAGCCCGCGCATCATATGCTAGTGCAATGTTGCCCTTTTCCCAAGCCTCCAACACCCCCTGAGCTCCCCTAGTAGTCCCTCTCAGCCTCGCCTTCCAGTCGTTTCCCCCTGCGAGTTTCCGATTCTTTGGCCTCTGGCTGGGAATCTGATCCGCAGTGAGGACCGAGCACACATACCGCGGGTCGCCAAACCCCGAGCGCATCCCTAGTCCCATTTCTAAACCCTAAATCAAATCCGCCTACCCCTGACCTCACGGCAGGCTACTCCCACCTCGCCCTCGACCGCTGCCGAGTTTTCTTTATCTCCCGCGCTCCGTCTGCTACCACATCAGCTCAGTCTGCAGTCCCGTCTTCGAGCCTGCGGCAGAGTGGTTTATCTCCCGCACGACGCCCATGACAACGGGGCGTGCGGGCGACCGAGCTAGAGCGTCTCATGCATATAGACGAATGCACCTAGGATCCTTTGCAAGAGACCATGCACCAGACGCACGCCGCGAGTCCGTGCAGGGCCCGGGCCTGGCCAGAGCAGGGCGGAGGCCTTTCTAAGGATCAGAGGGGAAAAGGCAGGCGGAGGCGCCCACCTTGCAGCTGCCAGTGCTGGGTGGGGGCCTCCGGCTCGCACGGACCAAGGTGCACGGCTCTCGCCTCCTGCTGGAGCACCACGCACCCCGTCCCGGGCGGCGCGGCGGCCAGCCGGAGCTGCTGCAGCTCCTGGCTGTACTCCCACTGCTGGGTGAGCGGCACTGTGCCATCTTGGCTACAGTCTCCCAGATGCAGGCCGCCTGCCGACGTCCCGAGCGCGGCCGCTTCCGACGCTGCCGCCGGGGCAGAGGCGCGCCCCAAGCTGGACTCCTCGGTCGAGATGCACTTCATGGATGATGTTGACAGCTTGATCTGCGGTCACTCCAGCCCTCCACGGGTCAAGCGCGCCGCCATGCCGCCAAGGAAGACACGAAGAGAACCGACACAGGGAGCTGTGATGGAAGGGCGACGAGGAGGCACCTCGCCGGTACCCAGGTGGAAGAGCCAGCGCTGAGAATCGCTCTCCTCGAGGCAGTCCCATACGTGGATCCTGTTCTTCGCGCTCAAGCGCCCATCCTCGTTGTCGAGGCAAAGCGCGCCGGCGCCGTCCGCAGCGGCGCCCGGCTGCCGGATCATGTGCACTGCCCCGGAGTGGTCCCACGCCTGCTCCGGCGCCGCGTCGTCGCAGGGAGCCATCTGCACCGCTGCACCGTTCCCCTCCCAGCCCTCGGCACCTTGCAGGCACCACGGCACCGCCGAGCTGCCCAGCACCTGCGCAGCCCCACACCGCCGGGCGCGTCCTCTCCCCCGTCAGCACATCTGAGCCGCACACGTCAGCACATCTGAACTGCACACGGGGCGCGGCTCACTCAGATGCCACCGTCTGTTGCCTGTGGGGCGCATTCTGTGCCGCTCACGTGTCACATGCCACAAAGAGTCTTCAGGGCTGGGAGCGTAGCGCATTTCACACATGCCTTGCACGCACTATACTGTAGAAGCGCAACTCCTCGCTCACATCTCAGCCCTCCCCCTTTTATGTCACCCGCCCAAATCCATCGCAGTCCCCCACGACGCAACCCTGCCCCCCTCGCCCCGAAATCATCCCCTCCTGCCATGTCGCATCAGCTTACTCCCCTGCTGACCCCGCGCTGACACGATCAGTTCACCGTGACCCCGGCGTGCCACGATCAGTTCACCGTGACCCCGCGCGACACGATCAGTTCACCGCGACTTCTCGGTCGATCCGCTGCCGTGTCACTTTCCACCCGAAAGATGTCTCAAGTCCCCCGGAGCCGCCCCCGCCCCCGCCCCCGTATATCAACGTGGGTCTATCTTGATGCCAATCTGCATCCCCTTGATGTCACGGCAACCCCGCATACATTATCCTCGTACACCATCTCATCCCCTCCCCTCACCCTGTCATCAATAAATGTGCCTGCTCGCACGACACCATGGGAGCCCCCTCATCTCACAGCTTGCAGCGCCGCGCCCGGGGGGGGCCACCTGCAGCTGCCCGGTGGAATGGCTCAGAGTCCAGTGCTGGGATGGCGCGCGGAGGTCGCAGTCCATCAGCGCCACCGTGTACGCCTGACCAGTGGCCGCGGCCTCGTCGGGCGGCCGAACGCGGGCATCAAGGCACTGCTGAGGGTGCTCCGTGAGGCGGATGTACCCCGAGGACGGGTGGTAGGTCCACTGTTGGCTCGGGGAGAACATCACGCAATCCCAGAGGTGCACCCGCGCCCCCGCCTGCGAGCCGCCGTCCACTGCATCCAGGCATTTGGACCACTTCCCACTAGCGCGCAGCCGCAGCAGCCCGGCTGCACGGTACCCAGCCCCCGCCCCCATCCCAAACCAGCCATCAGCGCTAGGCGGCCAACGAGCCCGTGCGGCGGAGGAGGCACACCGCGACCCTCGCAGTCGCACCGGGCGTTGCCTCAGGCTGCGGCCTGGACAGTCCATGTTTTCATACATATGATGCGGTGAGCAAAGCCAACACAGGGCTGCACAGCGAGGACGGCCAGGGCCCTGCCCGACACTGACCTGGGGAAATTGCTAACTGCTGAGACACGGCATGGCTCGAGGCGTGGCAAAAGGTGAACCCAGCCGATAACTATCACGATGCCGGCACTGGCGCTCACATCAACTTGCAAGCCCGTGTTGTGGGACTACACCGCGCGCGGCGCTCCTGACCCCCGCCCCGTCCGGGGACTCGCAGCAGTATCAACACTGGTGCGGTGCCATGCGCTGGCAGATCACCCCGATGATTTCTCGAAGGGCGATGGCCAGCGTCACCAGACAACTTGTGGCGCCGAGACAACAACGGAAGCGGTCTGTGGTGTGCCGAGGGCAGCAGGGGGGGTTCAGGTGGCTGACCGTCGCTCTCCCAGTGATCAATGTACCCCGGGTAGCGCCAGTAACACTGCCAGGACGCCTTCTCGCACTCCGGGCACGGGTCGGAGTGCCCGGTGAGCATCCCCAGCTCCACCGCCTCCACTGCCGACCACTCGGGGATCTGCCACCGGAAGCACCCGAGCTGCTCCCCTCCCGACCCCCGCCTTCGTCAATGCCCGGCCGAGGCATCTTCGGCGCAACTGCGACACAGAAGCATGGGGGGTGAGGGAGCGGGGCGTATCCAGCTGGCCGTTGAACGCCCCATGGTTTGAGTAGTCTACCTTGTAAGTCCAAAAGAACCAGCCTCCACCCTTCTCGAAAGCCCCCATCTGCGCCGTTGCGTACTCCGTCTGCGGCCCCACCCCCCACGCGCCGCTGAGCAGATTGCTCGCGCCTCCTAGGATACCACACGCCTCCCCCTCATCCCTGGCTGGCCCGCTGCGCACCTGGAGCTGGCCAATCAGGAGCTATCTCAAACCCCCGGGTCGTCAGTTCATCACGCCCCCAAGACATTGCGAGTCGCATCCCGCACAAGGATGGGGTCCAAACCCTAACAGCAAAGGACCACCTTCCTATGCCCTTGGATTGCCCATGAAAGACCATCTGACGCATGGTGGATAGGCGGCGCACAAAGGAATTCTGACCCGGCTACTTTGCAGGGCCAATCCCTGGTCGACGAGCACCACCTTCTTGCAAGCCTTGGCTCGCCCGAGAAACAGCCGAGAAACAGCGGGGCCGAGGCCAGACTCGTGCCTGCATGCGTTTCTTAGTAGCGTCGTCAACTCCATCCCACGTGGAGGTGTGTAGCGCCAACGCCCACTCCCCGGCCACGACTATCCGGTGCCGCATCAGGCCCTGCGTCCACCCACAACTCAGCGGTGAAGAGCCGGCGCCTCCCTATTAAACCAATCGTTGCATCCTGTGCTCTAACCACATCTCATCACCGACCTGCACAGAGGCTTCCTTTCCATGTCTGACGCCCGAGGCGCTGCTGCGGAATGACCATCCAAAGTGCGTAAAATCAGGGCTCCCGCCCTCCCTCCTTCCGGCGCAGCCCACTCGCTGAGATATCATTCTGGCTGTATCAGGCGCTTGGACGGGTGCGCTCCAATGACGCTCTACGTTGGTGTACACTCGCCGTATACTTGAGCCCAAGCCGCCACGGTTTCATCGTCGCGCGCGTGCCACAAGTTCAGGATGGGACGGGGCGGAGTGCTCTGTAACAGCGCTAAGGTCTTGCACGGCGGAGGGAGGGGCGGGCCTGCACCTCGAACGTGTCGGCCCAGAAAGTGTTGGTCTTGTTCACAATTTGTGCTGCAGTCATTGCTATGTCACGCGCCTGCGCAGGATAGTACAGGAGCGCCTCACCAGCGATGCCCTCCCCGCACGCGGACAGGGCAGGGGCGCCTCAACAGCGATGCCCTCCCCGCACGCGGACAGGGCAGGGGCGCCTCAACAGCGATGCCCTCCCCGCACGCGGACAGGGCAGGGGCGCCTCAACAGCGATGCCCTCCCCGCACGCGGACAGGGCAGGGGCGCCTCAACAGCGATGCCCTCCCCGCACGCGGATGCACTAGACCGTCTGAAGATTGCAAGAATCTCATCATATAATTTGCGTGTAAAATCGTCAGTACCGCCACAATTACGATGTTCTCCCTGAATCAGTGAGAGCGGGAGGAGAGCCAGAAGTGTGATATAGGTATTGGTATATGCAAAGATATATGCATAGGTATAGGTATATGTATAAGGTAAAAAGGTATATGTATGCGCACGTGCGTGTGTGTGGGTGGCTTATCTATGGACCGACTCCTTTGGCATCACATAACCAAAAAGGATCGGCTGCACTATGCACCCTCACCATGGATCAAGGGATTCAGCGCACATTTCAGGACATTTATCATGATTCTCCGGAGCTCATAAAGATGTGCACGTGTATATGGGTATGTTAGATGAGGAGGGTGCTGGAAGCGTGAGGTGGGCCTGGGACCTCATAAAGATTATACACGTGTGAGTCGATGACAATGTTCGATCGCTGCGGGATGAATCCGAACCTGTCAAGTAAATGCCCGCATCCCTCACTCACCAAACAGCACCCTTAAGGGGGGGCTGCATGTGCTTCTGCAGTGCATTGGGACACGGAGTGGTTTTGGAGGATTCTCGATCGCTTCCCCGGGGTCAGCTTCCGGAGCCACCGCCTCACTATTCAGTGTTTCCAGATCGCTTCCCTGGGGTCAGCTTCCGGAGCCGCCGCCTCACTTTTCAGTGTTTCCAGATCGCTTCCCGGGGTCAGCTTCCGGAGCCGCCGCCTCACTTTTCAGTGTTTCCAGATCGCTTCCCCGGGGTCAGCTTCCGGGCCGCCGCCTCACTTCAGTGTTTCCAGATCTTCCCGGGTCAGCTTCCGGAGCCGCCGCCTCACTTTCAGTGTTTCCAGATCGCTTCCCCAGGGTTCAGCTTCCGGAGCCGCCGCCTCACTTTTCAGTGTTTCAGATCGCTTCCCCAGGGGTCAGCTTCCGGAGACGCCGCCTCACTTTTCAGTGTTTCCAGATCGCTTCCCCGGGGTCAGCTTCCGGGGCCGCCGCCTCACTTTTCAGTGTTTCCAGATGGCAAGACCGCCGACTCAAAAGAGAGTTCCGCCGGATCCGGCGTCTCTGCGTTTGAATGTGGGCAGGGACTCCCGGCAGCAGCAGTGCGCCAGCCTGGCAGGAGAGGGCTGGGAAGCGGGGTCGGGGAAGCGGGGCCGAATAAAACTAGAGCGCACCCTGCCAGCGCTCCCGCCCGCCAGCTGTCACTCATCCACACGAGCAAGGAGCTATCGACCTCCATCACACGTTCGTACGCGCGGCTATAGAAGGTCCGGAGCGTGGCGAGGGACATGTTGCCGTCAGGTTCATTCAGCAGCCCGACCCCTAGCAGATGCTCCTGCCCTGAATTACCACCGCCCCACAGCCTCCAAACCTCAGTGCCCACTCCTCTCTCTCCGGCCTGGCCCTGCCCGTACTCAAGTGCACAGGGCGGAGATCTGCACAAGTGCTGGAGAACGACCTGCAAATCGCCGGGTCATGCGCTCGATGTAGTCCACGGTTGCGTCCATGTTGGCGTCCGTGGTCCAGTTCACCGCATTGGTGGCGTGCCCGCTCTCCTGCGGCTCGCGCCACCGCGTCCCAGCACCCTTCGTGATCGCGCACCCTCGCCCCGTCTGCTTGGGTGATCTAGCTACCGCCTTGAATTTCGACACTGGAGAATACGTTCTGGATGCCCCTGAGCCGACTACAAGGATCCACCTGTCTGCAAGAGCCACTTGGTGCCGCAGAGAAAGCGAGCCGCAACTTGGAGGCGGATCACAACTGTTGCGGGCAGCGGTCACAGGGCAGGGACGCAAGCAGGCGGACAGGCACCCTGGGAGCCCGGGGAGCCATGTGACCACGTGGCCACCTGCGCTGCACCCTCGGAGCCCGGGGAGCCATGTGACCACGTGGCCACCTGCGCTGCACCCTGGGAGTCCGGGGAGCCATGTGACCACGTGGCCACCTGCGCTGCACTCTGGGAGCCCGGGGCGTCATGGGACCACGTGGCCACCTGCAATCCGTTCTGGGAGCCCGGGGCGCCATGAAGGCAGAGCAGAACGTCGATGTTGGACTGGTCAGCAGCCCGAAAGAGAGCATCCAGATGCTCCGTGCCCCCGGCTAAGTACGGCGCGCCCTCCGCATCAAGCTCCTCCTGGGTAGCGAACATCCAGTACCCAACGGGCACACGCACCTGCGCGACCCCGGCGCCGCCCCCTCGGCCCTCCAGCCCCATCTCGCCCTGCGCGGGGCAAGGCTACCCTCGCGACTGTGCAGCAAGAAAGGCGAGGTGGAACTGCTGGAATGCGCGGGGCAAGGCTACCCTCGCGACTGTGCAGCAAGAAAGGCGAGGTGGAACTGCTGGAATGCGCGGGGCAAGGCTACCCTCGCGACT
>LGRX02012184.1:0-26152 GCA_001247695.2 Cymbomonas tetramitiformis
CTGCCAGGTCTGGTGAGCCTTGCATGTGGTGAGGGCCGGAGACGGAAAGGGATATGCGTGCTATATGGTATTGGCCGAGGAGCTGGGGTGGTTGTGCCTCACCTGCGCATTGGAAAGCAAGGCGAACGGAGTATAGCCCCTCTCAGCCTCCCCCGGCCTCACCTGCGCATTGGAAAGCAGGGAGCACGGAGGTTCACCCCTCTCAGCCTTCCCCGGCCTCAACTGCGCATTTGAAAGCAGGGCACTCACGGAGGTAACATGATTCACAATGCTCTGGCTCGGGGCTTAAGCATATTATGCACAATCCAATTTTCCTGCCCGAAAAAATAAGGGTGCGCCACCCATTTATTTAGACGTGCTTATGCATACTGATGGACTCGCCCTGAACTACTGAATTCGCTCATATCCTCGGATTCAAGGTACCCCCCCTAGATTGTGCCCAGATCATGTGACCAAAATTGTACGGCTATGCAGCAACTGACAAGCAGATAAGACAAGGGCTAGGTGCCGCACCTATTTTGACACTCCGGTTAGCCGTGATGTTTGCATCACGTTACCAGGCGGGGCCACGGGGAGGCCGAGTGTCTTGCCAGCCCAAAAACTTGTTTTGGATTCTATCAAACTAAGATTTCTATAAAATACATATTACATAAAGTTCTTGTGCACAAATTCTACTCAAGGTCTTCGAAACTTACGGTTGAACCAGGGAGATGAATACGATAGTCGTGCAACTGAAGATATTCATCCGCTGCAACACCCACCCCGACACCGCTGTCAAAAGAAAAATACACAACAACATTCAAATCACACTGTTGACAGAGGCTTACCATTGGCGTCGTGTTCGTCAGAGACATCGACTTGGGGGAAACGAAAGTATTTGAAGAAGTTCGCGTTTGCCGGAGTGATCCACGGCAGAGGAGCGCTGCACGTGCAGAACATCGTCAGTTTCTCACGGCCGGAAAGGTTGCAATAACTTGGGATTAGGGCACACCTGAACTTTATCACGAAGAGTCTTAGCTCTCTCAGCGTGTTGTTTGCGCCAAAACGACGCGTGCAGAACTCGATTCCCTCGGCGTCGAGAATGGTAAACTCTCGAGCGTCGCCTCGGGCTGAACAACACACCACCCCACTCAGCTATTCATGCAACAATCCTTCAGTATCAAACCACGAGGATGGGAAGAGAACATACTATCCAACAGAGGCTGGGCACTGATTCCATCAGTTCGACCCGTCTGCCTGGTCTCGAAGGCGATCTTCATGACGTTATCAAACGGGAAAAACGAGATGTAAAAAGACGTTTGGAAGTCCTTCTCGCTTGTCTCGCTGAAGGTGTCGGTGGCATCAAACTCCTTTCGATACCATTTGGGCTCACCTTCGTACTCCCCTCCCAGCAAGAAGTTGACATCGTCTCTGGTGGCGAAGGACTGCGGATACTTCCACAGAACTCGAGTCCGAGAGACCTTGGCAGGCTTCAGCCCAGCCATCATCTCTCGAACCATATCCTCTGCATACACACACAAAGTTGTTAAATAAATAAGAAATGAAACTAAGAACAAGCCAGGTCGCATACGTGAGCACCTTGGCATTCGACCTTGAAGGGCACGATACTGCCTGGCTCGGAGATTTTCTTCTGGCGGAACGTTTGCTCATTCGCGTCGAACACGTCCTCCACGCGCACCACACGCACTCGATGCCGAGGTCCCGTGAGGCCATCAGGGTGAAAAGTCCGCCTAACTCCACGTTGAATTCTATTCACGAGTTTTTCCAACTCCAAAATATTGATGGGCTGTTCGAAACCGCGAGTTTTCCATGATGGAGTCCTAAGAACTCGTGCTGACACTCCATCAACCGAAAAGGAGAGAACCCTCCTACAAAACATGGTGTGTGGGGGCACAAAGCAATCGACAGGGTGCATTTTTCTGAACATCCTAAAATCGTGAACGTCACCCTTGCCGAAAAAATACGTCTCGTGCACATCCAACAACTCGTCAGTCATAAACAGCTCATACAACTCATCATAAGTGCCATCCCAAGGACCATTCACGTTCACGAGACGCCCTGACAGATTTCGCATGGCCGCAGGTTTTGTTAACAGATCAGACAGCAAAACTCGTGCTTCCTCCTCCGAAATATGGAGTCGATCGGCAAACGACAACACAGTCTCAAGGAGTCTCACCCGAAATATGACAACGCTTTTACCCATCCTATCAAACTCAAACTTCATGCCTTGTACACGCCCCCACCAAAATTCAGCGGAGCCAGATCCGGGCTGAAACCGAACATAGTCCCCGCGACAAACCTCACGAAGGCTTTCCCCATCAAACATGTCTGTGCAATGCACAGGAAACTCGTCCCTAGGAGGCGCTCTCCCACGCCCAAGGAGAGGCGTTCCCGGCTCAATACACAAGCGTGGCACACTGGTACCCGTCATTTGCATGCAAATACAGGTCTCAACAAACAAACAAATACACGAACACAGAACCCTTACCGACTAGAAACACTCTCAGGGCCAACTTAGACGCAGAAGGCCCAACGGTGTCATTAGAGTCATCGCGTACCTGCGCGTTAGCTACCGTTACGGTACGTCATATTGCCACTTTCTTGCCCTCCAAGCCTCCAAACATCACGCACGCTTCGATATTCATCTCTTTTGATCTCAGGGCTACCAAAATTGCAGTTAGTGAACATGAAATAGTCCTGAAATATGGCGACTTCGATCGATAGGAGATGGCTTACGTATAGTTGTATGCCACCTGGATACCGAAGGAATATTTCCTTTTTACACACATCGATCGGATCGGGTCGGGAGTGACTAGACCTCAGTACATTACGAGACAAGTGGACAACAACCCTCAACAAGATAGCTTGCGGGATGTCGCGCGTGACCCGTGACGTCGTATCTGATCGCACCTGCCTTCGCTTCCATTGGCGTTCGGCCAAACCTTCTCCGGCCAGAAAACCCCATCGTTTAATCGGATGTTAATCGATCGGGGGGGAGGGGGGGGGTTAATCATCCCTTCCCCCGGGGTGCCTCGCATCACATGATGTCGACGATGCCCGATACAAAACGCGTCGGGGGCGCGTGGGGGGAGTGCGCACTGTGCGGGCGCATAGGGGGTGCGCACTGTGCGGGCGCTTCGAGGGGCACGCACTGTGCGGGGGCGTCAGGGGTGCGCACTTTGTGCGGGCGCGTCGAGGAGTGCGCACGTGTGCGGGGCGTCGAGGGTGTACGCACTGTGCGGGGTGCTTCAGGGGGTGCGCACTGTGCGGGGGGGGCTTCCACCGAAGTGCGCACAGTCTGGGGAGGCGGTTAGAAGGGTGCGCACTGTGCGGGGGGCGTCGAGGGTGCGCACTGTGCAGCGCCGGTGCGCACTGTCTGAGAGAGCGCGTCGAAGTGCACTGTGTGCGGTGCTTCGAGGGTGCGCACTGCGGGGGAAAACGGGGTGCGCTGTGCCGGGCGCGCGTCAGGTGCGCACTGTGCGAGGCGCTTAGAGGGTGCGCCACTGGAAGCAGAGTGCGCACTGTGCGGGAGAGCTGCTCGTTGATCACAGAGCGCCCCGCAGCAGACATCCGCGCTTCCTCGGCCTCCTGCGTTCGCCCCCTCCCCCGCGTCAGCCCCAGTGCCCACCCTGCCCTGAGGGAAGCAGGAGGCAAACCTAGCACTGCTCACGTCAAGGCTGTTGGGCGGGATGCGGATGGGTGCACGTGAGAACTGGCTCCCGGCAAAAGGCGCTGGCGGTGCATTGGGATGATGGGGCGATGTGGTGGGCGAGGCTATGTGGACCGTACGATGTGCAACTGTGTGGCTGCAGCAACTGCTTTGGCATGATCCACCTCCACCTGGGATAGCCGCTGTTGGAGGTGAGCGCAGCCTCCTGTTCACCATCCCCCGGATATCCCACCGGCCACCCTCATCGCCTCCCATCAATCTCCACTTGCCCCCTCCTGCCCCTATGTCCGCTGCGCGTTGACCTGCCCCCCACATCCCGCCTCTCATCTTCCACCCCTGTTCACCCCCACTTTCCCAAACGCGTTCCTCCATACAAGCCCGACTCATCTTTGCTCTCTGATCCACCAATCAAGTGATGCCACGTGTATTTAACCACCGGTCATACTGACGGCTCCTCACAAGGATCTTCCCCCCTCCTGCTGCGTCCTCGGTAATCGCAGCCCCGGACAGGGGGGGTGCGCGACAAGCTCCCTGTAGGTGCACGCAGCGCTGGCCGGGTTCAGTGGGTAGCCGTGCCTTGCAAGTTCGCCACCTGCCGCCTTGCCTCCTCCGCTAATTGCCACCCCCCGCCCCCACCATGCCTCATTCGCAACCCGCGTCCCCTGGAGACTTCAGCCTAAACCCTCAAGACGCCCGTTCTCCTCGGCAGCATCGCTGACCTCTCGAGGCACCACGGGCCGAGGCACTCGAGCTAGAGGCGGCACCTGGCCCTGCTGGCGCGCACTACTTGGCAGCTCTGCAGACTCGCGCTCGAGCCGCTGCACCGCCAATTGCAGGTCTGCTTTGCATCTCCAGCCCCCGTCAAACTCCTCCCCACCACCCCCGCCCCCCCTCTGTGCTGAGCCAAACAAGCTCTTCGAGACCAGTGCCAGCCGTCCGTCATCAGTGATCCGGAGCACGTCACACACGATGCTGGCGCCCTCCGGAGGAGTATGAAGTGGATGCGAGCGCCGCCCTCCCACCTGCCGCGGAGCTCTCACTCTTTGCAAGCTGCTCCTTGAGAGTCTTCGCCTGCACGGGCAGAGCACCGGTCACGCACAGCTCACAGGAGTCCGGCGGGGGGGGTGTGATGCGCTGGCTAAGGGTGAGGCCACTCGAGAGGTGAGATCCAAGGACGTTGGGCAGTCACGAGAGCGGCGGCGTGTTGAGGCAGACGAGAGGGTGAACCAGGCCTCGGGGCTCGAGGAAGGAATCGGAAGGGGGGAAGGGCGATTGAGCAGGGCGCGTAACTGACCGCCTCCCGGTGCCGCTTCGCGGAGGCTTCCCGCTTGGTGACTGTCCCTCGAAGCTGCGTGATGTGGCGATTCAGCTCATCGACACGCGCCTGCAACAGCTCCCGAGGCGCCCTCGCCCCCCTCACTTCCTCAGCCGCGTCCCACCACCAGCTCGCTCACGGCGCACGGGCTCTCAAGGCGTGGGGGCCTGCGCTCTGCGGGCCTTGGGGGCGGCGACCCTGGAACATGCGGACTCAACACGTGGGCCCTCCACAATCCCGTCCCCAAACAGGAATGCCATGCCAGAGAGTCACCGCAGGGGCCTTTGCACGCGCCCCCTTCTTTTCTGACGCTGCCGAAGGATGCCTCGACCTGCCCCCCTGCACGCCCTGCTCCTCGCAGCGCAAGTGCTCCCCGGCTGCCCCACCGCCACAGGGCTAACTCAGCCAGTGGAGGACAGCCCTCCTGGTGCACCCACCTGTATTTCCTCGCTTACTGCAGCACGCTCGCTCTTCTCTACCGCCTCCGCCTGCCTCTCTGCAGCCTGCTGAAGCGCGCTCCTCTCAGCCTGCCACCCTCCCCTACCCCCCATCCCAACCATCCCCGAGGTCAGCATCCCGAGCAGCCTGAGAACACAGCTCGGCAGCCTCCCACAGCGCTTATCGAAGTCTAGGAGCCCCGAGGTCTGATGCAAACACAATACGCGTTTGGCCAGCGGGCGGTTCTCACGGCTGTTGGTGGACATCGGCATTCACGTATCTAGGGAGGCGCGCGCACCTGTGGGGCGAAAGCCGGCTGTGGCTCGTGGAGGCGAAGCCTCCCAGCATCCAGTGACGGTCATGCCAGGGTGCACGGGCAGGTGCGGACCTCCCAGCATCCAGTAACGGTTATACCACCAGGATGCACGGGCAGGTACGGACCTCCCAGCATCCAGTGACGGTTATACCACCAGGATGCACGGGCAGGTACGGACCTCCCAGGAGGCCTCCGAGCGCACTTTCATGGCCTCGGCGTGCTCCACCAGCGACACGCGCTCCTCCTTTGCTGCCAGCAAGTTCGACTTCGCTGCTTCCAGGTCCTCCTGTTGGCGCATCCCCCCTGACACCTCTGCTCTTCCGCTCGTGCCACCCGAGGAATGCCCGCAGGCATGACTGGCCTCGAGCTCCCTTCTTTGCCAGCGGCGAAGGGGACTGCGCCTCCGAGCGACTTCTTCCTGCGCGCAGTTTGCGGTGGCTCGGGGGCAGGAGCCGAGCACCTGCGACAGGTTCTACTCCGAAGTTCACTAGAGTGCATGCCACGCATCGCGCGCGCCACGTGCCTTGCGCCAACCCGCCCCGGCAGCCAAGGCACCGAGCCGTTGATTCGCTCTCCCCCCAACAAGAAGGGCTGCGCCCTGTGCCCCACAGCATGCCCGCAGAGGGCAGAGGAGAAACGCGTCACCACAACCTGGAGCTCCCTCCAAAGAGATTTGCACCCCCTCATCTCTAACATGCTGGGACCAATTCCCCATCCGTCGGATGCTCCCGCACGCCCTGCATAAGGGGGCCCATGTTCCAGTGCTTACCAACCCCATGCGCGTCCCCAGTCTCCATCCCAACATGCGCCTCAAAACCTCTGCGACCATGGCACAACGCAAAAAAGGGCGGGAGGGAGGTTAAGAAAAGCAACCTCCAGCTGCTGATTGGATATCTGCAGATCAGTCAGCTGGGCCTCGCGGTCCCACACGATTGTCCTCAGCTCGTCCGCGGCAACCTGTGCCCCCCGTGACCCCCGAGCAGCAGCCTCAGAGCAGACCGGCCCGCGTCCCCACTATAGCTGAGCGGGTACGTGGCAGACCTTTACCAAGATTGAAACTGTGACTTGCATACCGGGCGACTACTACCTGGGTCTCGTGCGTCGCGCCCACTGCAGCCTTGACCCCCTCTTCCATCTGCCGAGAGACCCCCCAGCCCCTTGGAATACGCAAGATGCATACACATCAGCATAGACGTCATCCGGGATCTCTGCTGCAGCCAATGCACAGGTTCTTATGCATCATATCCGATACCCGTCGTGGGCCCCATCCATATACAACCAGGAGGGCCGTGCAATCGCCACCCTCCATGCAGTGAGAAAGGAATGCTATCACAGCCTTCTAGGGGGTGCACAGCTGTCCGGGTCCCATCTCCAGTTGTAGGTGCGAGAGAGCACATTTCGAAACGTGTGTGGCTGCGGAGGAGTTGCGGGCGGGGGCAGCATTGCCGAAGAAGCAACAGACATGGCAGGGGCGAGGGTGATGGCCTCAAGACAGTGAGCAGGCCAGACCAACGTGAAGGGGCAGTGCACAGGGAAGAGGCTTGGAAGATCAGAGCAAAGCGGCGACCTCATGCACGCGGGCTTCAGCCGCTTCGAGCTTCCGACGATTCAAGGTCTCCTGCTTGCCCCCCAGCGCATCCCGTTTCAGAGCCATCAAGTATTCCCCTTCCAGCACGTCTTTGTTCAGAGGCGCAGGCGATGACGAACGAGATGCCGGCAGAGGTGTGGCTTTGCGGTGTGTCCGTGAGGCAACTCAGCTTCCTGCGCAGCCTTAATGGTGATACACACGTCGTGGCCCTTCGATGGCACGCCATCCACCGCTTGCCTGGCGTCGTCTTGGCCCGACGGGGCAGATGCCCTTGCCCCTGCGGGTGAGCCCCCTTGCCACCTGGCACCTTCCAGTGGAATCGGCGGGACGGATCAGGCGTCGAAGTACTGATGGAGCGCACGGGCATTTCATGGAGGGGAGCAGTGCAACCAAACGGATTTCCAATCGTGCAAAGGTGCAAGCTAAGCTATATCCGCAGGGGAGGGAGGCTGCAGGGGACGGGGAGGGAGCTAGGGCAAGACCTGGCGGCTGCGGCGGACGCGCTCTTCGCGCAGTGACTCGCGCACCTCCGTGTTGATGGCGTCCAGTTGCCGCATGCGCCGCTCCTGATCCTTCCCCGCTGACTCAGCCCCCCGATGTGCGGAAGGATGCCAGGTTGCGGGGGTTGGCATTACCTTGTCCTCGTTTGTCTGGGCGAGAGTGGCCGACTCCGCACGGAATTGCGACGCCTCCAGCTGGGCACGGTATGCCATCTCCTTCAGCTCTTGCCCTGCCCCGGCAAGTCCACCCTCCCCCGCCGAGGACCCAGCGGCCCCCCTCCCGGCATACAGCGTCAGATCCCGGGTGCCTCTTCCATGCATTTGGCATCAGAACCCGGACACCGCTCGCATTTCACAGCCGACGCATGAGCTGCGGTATCCTCCACAGTACCCTGGGTGCGCTGTGTTATATCTTGTTATCGCCTGGTGGCATGGTGGATATGGCCACCCCCGGCCGGCAGGCGGGAGGGTGAACATGGCCACCCCCGGCCCGCAGGCGGGAGGGTGAACATGGGCACTCCCGGCCGGCAGGCGGGAGGGTGAACATGGGCACTCCCGGCCGGCAGGGGGTAGGGTGAACATGGGCAACCCAGCGGGCAAACTAACTGCAGCAGCGCCCTCGAGCACCTGAGAACTTGGGAGGGCGGCCAGGACCGCGGCGGCCAGGCGCCACGCACCTGAGGACTTGGGAAGGCGGCCAGGACCGCGGCGGCCAGGCGCCACGCACCTGAGGACATGGGAGGGCGGCTAGGACCGCAGCGGCCAGGCGTCACGCACCTGAGGAGGCGCCCGCGTGCAACGCCCGTTCTTTCGCCGAAAGCGCCTCCTCTAACTGCAGCACTCCGCCTCGCAACTCGCCCTCGCACTCAGGACGTGCAGGCCAGCGTATGTGCAGATGTCTAGTTAGGGCATCGCTCCCTCGTGTTCTGACGGTGCTGCATTCGAGTTCATATGTGCGACGTGGCATATTTTAGAGCTGACAGCAAGTCTGGCATTCTTCTTTCTCGTCAGGAACGGGGCGCGCCGCACCTGCTTAATGGCTCTATCTTTCGCCTGAAGCGCGTCCTCCCAATTGTTTCGTGCCTGCGCTCGAGCAGCCTTCGTTACCGAGGCGGGCCAATAAAGCGAGGGGCAACTCGCAGAACCCGCGCGTTGCTCGAGCGCGAGCGCATATAACGAAAGAGCGGGGCAAAGGAGCAAGCTGTTGCGGGGAGATCAAGAACCACTTCACGGCAATACTATACGGAAGTCGATGGTGTACCACACTGTTGTACGCCGTTGGGAAAGGGCGTGCGAACCTCCGCGCAACGCGTGGCAAGAGTCAGGTGCTGTTCTCGCAATTCGACCAGCTCGAGATCCTGCGCGTCAAGCAGAAATATGCGGCGTTCAAACCAGGCAAGACTAGGTTCATAGTCGCTACAGTCCTTGGTGGCAGATAAACAGGCACCCTGCAGCAAGCAGCACAGTACCTTCTCGGTGAGCGCCGCCTTGAGCTGGAGAACAACGTCACCTCGTGTCGCTTCTGTGGAGACAGCGCCCGATACCAGCGCGTGGCGCGAATCTGCGTAATAGGCGTTGGCAGGAATTCCCTCCGGCGAGTGGTGACCTAGCATAATGGGGTCGGTGTTGTGGTTTGCTCGGATAGCTTCCGGCGATATAGGATTGGCTGCATTGGGGGAATGTGCTTCGAACCCGAACTGACTGGCGTGCGCCTGTCGAGATGTCAAGCAGGTTTCAGCTTTAGAAGCATACGATCGGAAATCTTTAAAATTGACGAAAATGTTAAGTGTATGATGTTTTCATTCATTTGTGTCGCCTTCCTGTCGTACCTATCTTGCCCAACCTGATTTCCACAACACGGCCGCAATCCGTACAATGCGTGCGGCGAAGGATGCCTTATTTTCTCTACAAGTTCACAGCATCTGAAGCTTTTTGCTCATGATAGAAAATATGATGTACAAGAATATTGTGTTTGTTCAGTGCCCGCGTGCTAGCAGACAGTGCTGAGCTCAAGGGTTCGACTGTAAACCCTAAAAGCCTGGTTTCTCTGGAACCAAGGGACGGTGTACGGATCAGCACTCAAAGCAACCTTGGGCTTTCACCTTTGGACTTGTGAAGCGCGCTGCGTACTCTTCTACATATGCGTCGTGAGCGGAAGCAGAACTATATATAGAGGTCCCTTGAGCTTGCGCCGGTGCCGTTGTGGGCGTCCTGGTAAAGAGCGAAGCCGGAGACGCTAGCTCTACGAAGGTAGTCCCTGCTGGTGGGGGACTTTCGAGGCCTACAGCAGATCCGATGTCGCTCGAGTGCATCACGTTCCGCTAACAACTGTTGCAGCAATCCGTTTCCCGTACTGTTAGCAAACAAGACATTCCCGTTTCAGCTGGTCAGTTGTGACTTAGACAACTCAGCGCCTCTGGAAATGGGTCACGACAAGTGATGCCGCTTCAACAATGGCGTTGCAGCACTGCGGAAATTCTCACGAGCTTTAGGAAACAATAAGGCAGGGATAATTTGAACAAAAACCTAATGCAAAAGGTCTCTAACGTAAGGACCCGGCGCGGGTAACGTAAGGAGTCCACTCGACTGTCGATCGAATGACCTGATAGCGATATCGCTATCGATAGTCGACACTCGTGTTCTGAAGGGTTTGTAACGTTTCTGGGTCCATAAGAAACTCTCGTCTGGGGACAAGAGTATCACTACTCGTACTGTTCAGAGCATGCTTCTGGCTTGCCAGGAAGAATGACACACTTCGGGTTGTTTCGGTTGTCTTGTCGTTGTGGATGTGGTGGAAACGTGGAAACTCCCGTCGTCCGTTTGTAGGACTTCGAAGGTTGTCCTCTCGTCTTGCGTCGCATACTTGAGCTCCTCCCTCGCCCGAGGTTAGAGGTTTTCAGCGAAATTTCTGTATAAACCGCAAATCGAAGCACCATCTGGACCATACCAATGCAGAAATGAAAATGTTGGTGCCCGGAAGCTAAGAGACGTCTTTCACGAAGTTTTGTTTGTGAGAAAGCTGAATCAAAGAGGTCTACCAAAGTAAGAAACTGCGGAGCACTCGCCATAAACGCGGTTACCCGCAAATAACCTTGTTCAAATCAAACTAGTTTTCTTCCTGTAAAAAAGCGTTAAGCATGCTTGTCAACTATGCCAATGCCACGTGGCCAGCCTATCGGCCTCCTCGAGAAATCACTCCGTGCCAGTTCGACTCGCTGCGTCAGAACTCTAAAACCTTGAAACAAGAAGCGGTTGTGACAACCAAGCCAAAAGGAAAACGCTTAAACAGAAGCCTGAGCATGTTCGCGGGCAATAATGAGAGCAAGAGCAATCGTGGCAAAGTAGATTCCAGCTGTCACGTGAGATGCTCAGTCGGTCGCAGCAGCAAGTGGTCACGAAACACGTCGCCGCCAAAGCACGCATTTCCTCAGTTCGCTAATTTATCGCGTTCTCGCTATGCTGCCGTGGTTGTTAAATGCGCTCCAGAGCCTGGTCAAGATCCGCGCGGCGCTCAGCAGTCGGAGACGCGGCAAGCAATTGCGCTACGATACGGTTGGGCTCTAGTTGCCTTACCAACTCTTGCAGTGGGGTTGGCCCCCCTCTTGGATTCTGTCCTTGCACATCCGGATGATGCGGGCGCGATAGTAACTTTTTTGCTTGCAAAGCGGGTGCACCTCTACGCCCTCGCCTTCACAGGTGATCGCAACACGGACCGCGCCCCGTCTTGCTTCAACTCGCACTTGTGAATTTGATAAGGACTGATAAGCGAGCCCTTAGTATATAATATAATATGATAGAAAGCGCGGTGTTATTGGACTGTAACACGCGTGCAACTTATGAGCGGGGATGAGTGCAGACTTCTGACGAAGATACTGCTGTAGCACAACGCTACGCTCATCTATACCGAATGCCTCCCATCTCATAGATGGTACCGCTATTGGGTTGTGAACCCAAGGCATTGGTTGAACGACTAGTATCGGCTGAACGACTAATGCGTTTGCCATATGATACTGCGCATGCTTGTTCAGAACATGCTAGAAGCGAAGATGCATTCTTCTCCGAACCATTCGGTACTTCAAGATAGGATCTTGCTTCGCCATACTCGAGTCCGACATACGGCCTCTCGATGACATGTGCCATTCAAGTCTTACCTTGAATAAATGACAGATGATGTGACTTATCATCTCGATGACATGTACAGTCATAGTCGACCGTACTGACGACTGTCTGTCATTATAATATATGACATGACTGACATGACATGACATGACATGGTATGACATGTCTGACAGGTATGACACGTATGACATGTATGACATGTATGACATGTATGACACATGTGTCATCGGTCATAACCCTGACAGATCTCCCCTCTTAAAAGAGTTGTGACCTCACAACGGGCATACCTTTGTATATGTCTTTGATGTCTTTGTTGTTGTTGCTTCTTGCTGGTACCAGTCTTCTTACACCGATTTGAGGCGTCCCTCATGGTGTTTTTAGGATATTGGGGGGAACTGAGTCCACTTTAGTCCCTCACCTTAGGCATTAGCCTTACAGTTCTTAGGATGTAGCCCCCTTTGAATTGCGTATCGTATTGCAGAGTGACGATTCAAGGTTCAATGAATTGCGTTTCGTGATACAGATTGACGCTGGATTACTGATTGATCCACACGTATCGTGCGTCAGAGTGACGATTCAAAGTATCCGAGGTTTACGTTACGGATTATTTGCGCTAGCCGTCGACGCCTTTGCGAACGATGATCGAACGATTTAACAATTTATAATCGCACGATTCTCGGCCTTATATATATATAACTGATCGTTTGCTGTTCGTTTCCACAGTTATATATTACTGGAATATCCCGGTTCAAGATATCAGACAGTCAGTGAACCAATATAGATAAACTCGTATAAGAAATAAACCCTAAGCTAGATATACCCGGAACGGTCACGGAGTCGGAACGGTCTCGAGTCTAGCTACCTGTGACACTCGGTGTGTCACAGCACAGGCTTACGGATCAGTCACGGTCCAGTGTTGGCTACCTAGGAATCTGTCATAGGGGCCTGCACCGGGACTCCCGGTCAGGGCTGCCTATACAGATTTCAGCACACCACCCCAGCACTGTGGGTGGTGACTGACAGGTAAGTCAGAGAAGTCAAGATAAGTTAGGGTAGGAGCTAGGGTGACAAACCTAACTGCTAATCCAACTGTGCTATTCTGATACACAAATTGAAACCCTCTAGCTAGCACAAGTGCAGAAACCTACGGGTAAGGAGCTCCCGCTAAACAACTGAAAGGCACTGTGTAAGCAAACCAGATTGAAGATTGTAGATGTCAAAGCAAAGCATAAACCAAATTGAAGACCACGTTGAGGTCAAAGCACATCTCAGCACACCACCAGAGTGGTGTACTGCCAGAGCCAGAAGGAAAACTACTCGGGGTCAAAGTTCAGAGGGGCACCGTCACCACAATGACCACGGTAGTAGCTTGCACCACTGCTCTCCAGTGGGTCAGGCGGCCGGTGAACCACCGTCGTAGCACCCAGGGAGTGCAGTACTGCATCCAGAGTGACGGGGTCCAGCTCGGAAATACCAGGGTAGATGCATAAATCCCCTCTGCACAGCACAGGGTGCGGTGCAGCCCGACCCGATACCTGCACAGAGCCGATGTCATTGGCCGCCGTGTAGGCGGCAGCCCCCACACCCATGATCGAGATGAAAAGAATGATGGAGATAAAGTAAGGAAACCCCCACGGGCCCGCGTGTGCGGGGAAGCCCCATGGCGGCTTGCCACATCCGTAGGTGCGGGAAGCACCACCAGACTCAGGCACGTGGGCTGCGGGCTCCGACGCATGATTGGCCGAGATGGCCGGAGCCCGCGGCTTGACGGCGAAGCTGCCGTCTGCAAAATCCTCGTAGTCGTCGGTGTCGTAGCCGGTCAAGTCAACCGGCGCAACCGCGGCGTGGTTGACAGTCTCCACAACCCCCGCGAATTCACCGCCTGACTTCTCCGTAGTGGTCACCCGCGTCGATTGAAGGGACACGGGCGGGCCGTAGCCGTAGAGCTCCAGGAGCTCTTCCTCATTCTCCAACCAAGACAGGCATAGCAGGGGCCGGCACGGCGGATGCCGATGCCGCCGCACCACCTGCCGGAACCTGCTCCTCCGGTGTGATACCTGCGCTCGCAGTGCCACACACCAGAGCCGAAGCCCGCGTCGCAATGCCCCAAGACGGCGGGAAAGAGGCGTGAGTGTAATGTACCTTAGGCTCTTCTACCGCCGCGTCGACCTCCGCCGCGAGGTCGTCCAGCCGCTGCAGGATGTCGTCACCGGACGTCCCCACCACCGGCGTCACCGCGTTAACGGAGAAGCCGTAGGCCGACACGTCGATGCCCCCCACAACACCTCCGCACAGCACCGCTGGCGGACCGTACGCCGTCGCCGCGCGGGCAAAAGCCTCAGCGCCATCATCTGCCGCCTCCTGGAAGAGAGCACACATGGCCAGCGCATGGACCCCCTCCGTATCCTCCTCGTCGACGGGTACGCAGAAAGCTGCGGCGGAAGTAGGGGAATGTTGGCGACCGCCAAGAGGGCAGTCGCGGTAGAAGTGGTAAAGATCCTTACCAGCCTTCTTGCAGCGGGTACACAGCGGCTTAGCCCGCTGCTCGTCACGATCGTAGCCCACTGCCGGTGGGGATTGGACCCCCATGCGGAAGCCCCGCCGCGACTGCCCGCGCTGCTGCTGCTGCCGGCGCTGTCCGTGCTGCCGCTGCGGCGGGTCCTGCTGCCGCTGCACCACCGGCGGAGCCGCCTCGTACCTTTGCTGAACCAGCGCGGTCAGCTCGTTGATCTTGTCCAGCAGCGCCTGGTGCTCGCTGCTGGTGAGCAGGGCCGACGTGTCACCACCTGCGGGCTTGGCCAGGAAGGCCTTCCCGACGTCCGTCTGCGCCCATGCCTGGTAAATCTCGACGACCAAAGAGCGCAAGGCCACAAGGGAAACCGACGCGAGGTCGGCCACCATGGGGTAACGCACCTTGACCGCGGCGTAGAACACCGGGTCAAGCCTGCTGTACAGGCTGAGCTTCCTGGTGGCTTCGGTGGGTGTCCAGTCGGCCGCCTTGTTATCCCGCACCAAACGTTGTTCCCGAGCCAAAATCGGCTGCGGGTCAACGTTTGCGGGGTAAGCAAGCGCGGCATGCTCCTGCTGGAAGGACTCCCGCAACGCCACCGGTACGCTGCGCTTCACGATGTCCACCAGCGCACGCCGTCCATCTCGGTCGGCAGACGCGTCCGTACCCGTAAGCCAGACGTGGGCGTTGCTGTGCTTCTCGATGATAAGCCCAAGCACGTCGTACAGCAGGGCGTTCACCTTGCTCACCACCAGAGCCTGGGGGTCGTCAAGGTCGAACGAGACGAGGTCCAGCCCAGCGGACTCAAACTCCGTACGCAGCTGAACCACCACGTCGGAGAGGAGACCCGCGTCAGTCGTGCCGCTGAAATAATGCCTCTTGTCGCCAAGGATATCCTCGCGGATACCCTTGGCCCATGTCCGATGGAGCCGCCCCTTGTAGACCTCGTCCACAAGCTTGGACTGCTCCTGCAGGTACTTCCTCGTCGCAACGTCGGCGTCGGTGTTGGAAGTAGGGTCGGGGTTCGTAACAGCCGGTGATCTAGCCGTCGGTGTGTTGCGAACCGCGTCCGTCAGCCTCAACGAGGCGTCAATAATGTCGGAGTCCCTCGTGAGGGACCTCTTCGCACGTGTGTGAACAACCATGAATCTGAAAGCCTGATGGGAGGCGGTACGCTGGGGCGCGTAAGGGTAATGGCGTGGGGAAAATGCGACGTCACAGTTACGTAAGGAGCGGTAGAGCCATGCGAGCGAGGGGCACTGGAAGACGTCGTCGAGGTCGAAGGTGCTGCAGACACCAGCCCAAGAAGCGGTAGCATGCTGGGCCAAGGCAAGAACTATACCGTAAAAGGACATTGCGCCAACGAAGCCCGGTCCAGGTCGAATCCCCATAGCGGCGGCTCAAAGACGCACTTACAAACTGCTCATCTCAAACTTCCCACTCGTACCCAAACGCGCCGTTGCGCACCACCCCTCAAAGCGGCTGTTTTAGCCAATCATGGCCAAATTAGCTGTGGAATATAGCGTGGAATGGGTCCACGACCTACTGGAATATCCCGGTTCAAGATATCAGACAGTCAGTGAACCAATATAGATAAACTCGTATAAGAAATAAACCCTAAGCTAGATATACCCGGAACGGTCACGGAGTCGGAACGGTCTCGAGTCTAGCTACCTGTGACACTCGGTGTGTCACAGCACAGAGCTTACGGATCAGTCACGGTCCAGTGTTGGCTACCTAGGAATCTGTCATAGGGGCTGCACCGGGACTCCCGGTCAGGGCTGCCTATACAGATTTATATGGTATTAGTGCACCCAACCCTTCCTCCCCTCCTTAAGCTACTTTGGAGGTTCACAGGCGGTCATGGGGAGCCCGATTTTGGGGCTTGTTTTAATGCAAACGGAGTGGCCCTGCTTAACGGAATTGGACTTATAATCCTCAACCGGTCTGCTCAACTCCTCAATGTTTTTGTCCGGTACGCGCGCTTTGACGAACATTTCATAGGGTGGATTCGCCTCGTACTAATGTGAATTTTATTTTAGTTATGTGTGTCAGGCATAACTTAGGATCACATACAACTCCGTCTACCTCAGTCGATGTCTCCGGTAGCTTCGGATGACTGGCCAAAGAATCCGATGACAACCCACGGTCTTGGCAAAGGTAGCATTTAGCAGTTTTTATTTATCCACAGATATGATATCTCGCATGTGTGCGTATCTGTGCAAGGGTATGATTTTGTACAAGGCTCACTACACCTTTAGCGAGGAAGGATCAATTTCCCGCTTCTATGCAACATAATGATAAAACATTAAGAGCAAGGTATATAGATGATCGACATGTATTCGTATATATTACAAGAAGTAAGGGCATCAGGCTTAATATAATTTTTACCTTCATAGGCAGCTATCATGTCTGCTGCATTGGTCAGCTCTGTGGCTTTGACCCAGGTGTCATGCTCAGGGCCGTAGCCTGCATATCGCACTAAATAGTACTTGACACCTCTAGTGATCTTATCTGAGAGTATGTGTGATATCTCAAACACGTGGTTGCCCTTCTTCGGTGATCATCTGTGGCAGAGGCAAAGGTGCTTGGACCGAGTCGTTGTACAGCTCTATTCTGGATACAGGCTGTACCGGATGGATACGGATATCGAGATTTCCGAAATCTAACTCGTATGCACGCCCATGGCTAAGCACTTTGGATATAGTGAACGGCCCAATATATGGCTGCTTAAAGTGTCTGCCTGCCTCTGTCAAACCAGTCCATTGGATAAACTCGGTCCCGGTAAAAGAACTTTCTGCCCTACTACATATTGCCGAGGCATGTGAGTCTTATTGAATCTGGCTTGGCTAATTTCTGCTGCTCGGGAAATGTTGTCTACCGCGTTGGCATGTACAGCCGAGTACTGGTCAAAATGATCTCGAATAGCTTTCTGTATTGGAACAGGAGCTTCGAGCGGAATAGTGATTGCCAGGTCATGAGGCGAAAGTGGCTGCGCCATCGAGTCGAGATAGAATGGTGAATAACCAGTAGATGCAGAAACTGTGTTGTTAATTGCAAACTCCACCAGAGGCAACTTGTCCTCCCACGAATTGGCTGAAGTATCATTGCAACAACACCTGTGGATTAAAAAATACTATCTAATCAGTTTATAAACCAGAGGATGGTGAATATCGTCGAATCATGAATCAACAACTTGAAAAGTACATGAGGATATCCTCAATGAAGGCATGGCTCCTCTCATTGGCTGCATTCGATTGTGGATGGTGCGAAGTACCAGTAGATTTCCACAGTGTTTATTTGCCAGAATGAAGAGGTGAATCTGGGGTCTCGATCTGAGATGATGTTCCTCGGAAGACCATGGAGCTTGAAGATATGCTGCATATATATCGCAGCAGTATGCTGAGCAGTCCAGGTTATGATGAAGGGAATGAGATGACAGCGATGAGAGAATTGGCACATTACCACAAAAATACTGTCGTGCCCATTAGTGGTGATCGAGGCAGGTCAGTGATCCAGTCAAGAGATACATCTAGCCATTTTGTCTTAGGCACACAATATCGTATATGTGACTGACCATAAGGCTTGTGTCGCCTCGTTTTCTGGCGTTGACAAACGCGGGGCACTCCCGAATGTACTGGATGGCTGCCGTTGTCATTCCTGGCCAATAATATCGGCTACGCAGTAGATGAAGCATGCGATTTTTGCCTACATGACCAGAAATAGTGGCTGAGTGGCACTCATGAAGGAGAATATGTGGCGAAGCTGTGTGATCTTACCGTCATCTGTGGGGACCTTGGCAGTAGGTGGAATGTACAGCTGTCTGCCATATATGGTCTTTCGATAGATCAACCCCTGAATGAGCTCGAAGCTGAAGCTGCTGACTGACTGTGATGAAGTCGATGATGTCAGCTTAGCCAATATAGTCTGTGCAAATGTGTCACGATCATACTCGGATATAATGATGTCGTGCAGCTGATGAGCTGATGAAGAATATACAAGAGCAATGAATGTAGAATCTGTAGGTGGTATGTCTCTTGAATATGCCTCGCCGACGTCTATATGTTGTAGACAATCAGTGAGTTCAAAGAGTGTAGAGATACGGGTGAGTGCATCTGCGACCTTGTTTTTATCGCCAGCAATGTGCTCTATACGGAAGTTGTACTCGGAGAGCTCATCCAACCACCTTGCCTGTTTGGGGCTTAGTGTGGATTTGTTGGACTGGAAATAAACCAGTGGCTGATGATCTGAGCGTACAATAGTCTCAGGAGCTCCCAGCAAGATGTGGCGAAAGAATCGGAAGCCCTCCACAATGGCAAATAGCTCGATCTCAGGAATAGGCCAACGTCTCTGTGTATCGGATAGAGTGACGCTGTGATAGCCACATGGCTTCATACCTTTTCCTTGGTCCTGTAGTACCACTTGACCAACGTGCGTGCCTGATCCATCGACCTCCATAATAGATGGCAGTTTCTGATCTGGGAGTTGCAGTACTGGAGCATTGCAGATGGCACTTTTGAGGTTATCAAATGCCTGCTGCTGCTCAGATTCCCAGACAAACTCTGCATTATCTTTAAGGAGACGATTGAGCGGCTCGGCAATCTTGGAGAACTTTGGTATGAATCTCCTAAATTGACCGACCATGCCCAAGAATGACCGAAGGGATGACTTGCCATCTTTAGCCCGATACGGCGTAGAGGCTGCTTTCCAACGGTAGGACCATAAGACACTGGAGGTTGTATTGCCATGACTGCACGGATTCTGTCTTCGATGATGGATAGACCTGCTTCAGAGATGTGATGTCCGATAAAGTCTATGGATCTGACGAACAACTCCACCTTGGAAGGTCTAATGAAGAACTGGTGATCTCTGCAACGCTGGAGGAACTGTCGGACATGACTCACGTGGCTGTCAAAATCCGGACTGTATACAATAGTATCATCCATGAAAATGACAAGGAACCGATCGATGAAGTCGAAGAATGCCCGATTTCCTACACGTAGAGCTGTTGCAGGAGCATTGGTCAATCCCAGGGAAGAAGGCTTACCGTGAGAGGCCGGCCCGGGGCCGTTTAAAATAAGCCCGGGCCGGTTGCGGGCCGCTCGATTGTTGGATGCGGGCCGTCTCTCAAGGGTCCCGATTATGAAAAAATTCGTGAAAATTGTGCGATTTTTATGATATTGCCATACTTAAAATTAAAATTTTGCGCCTGCGGCGGGCAAATTTGAAGATTGGCCGGGCTGGCCGAAAGTGGGCCAGTAAAATTTCCAAATGCGGGCCGCTTCGAAAAAAGAAAGCCTTCTTCTCTGGTCAATCCGAAAGGCATAACTGTCCACTCATAGGAACCGTATCTGGTGCGAATAGCTGTTTTGTGGATGTCATCTGGATGTATAGGGATCTGATGGAAAAACTGATTGAAGTCAAATCTGCTAAACCATCGTGCACCTTTTAGCTGTTCAAGAAGGGTGTCGTGCGGTGGCAATGGATACGTGTCCTTAATTGTGATGTTATTAAGGGCTCGATAGTCACAGCACATCCTCCACTTCCCACCTGGCTTAGGAGCGAAAATGATAGGACATCCATATGGAGATGATGACGGACGAAGGATACCCAATTCGACATACTTGATGATCTGTCGTTTGAGCTCTTCCATCATGGGCACTGGTATGGTACGAACTGGCTGCGATGGCGGCTTGTGCCCAGGTTCTATGTTGATTCGATGATAACCACCTTCAAACCGTTCTGGCCTATGACCAGCTGGAAGATCCTCCTGGAATATGTCTGAAAGTCTTCCCTCATTTGATCACGTACTGCTGTGACCTCCGGGTCTTCCATTGTGGTGTCTGAGTCTGCTGCTGCAAAGACCAGTTCACCATCGACCTCTGAGAGAAAGAAGAGATAAGCTACGGCTTCTTCAGCCGAACCACTGGATCGAATACGACGTAGGTGCTTTCTCATGGTGGTGGCGCTGACCAATTCCATTTCAGGAAGGCCATCTGAGCCTGGAGTCTGTTCAACTCTGGAAAGTACTGTGCGAACACTGGAGCCTGATGAGTGCTTCCTAGTGATCGTCAGATTTTTGGTCTGGAAGTCAATGTGTGGATTTCTCCTCTCTAACCAATCTTGACCCAGAATGACAGTGAATAGTTTCATGCCAATAATGCAGAAATCCTCTGTGTCCTTATACTTACCCAGCGTAAATGTAGCATTGGGAAGATAGGATGTGCAGGGTAGTTGGCTTCCTCCAGCCAATCCCACTGAGAATGATGAGGAATCGGTGGGTGCTATACCAAGCTGAGCAGCGAACTGTCTGTCAATAAAAGACGATGTAGCTCCTGGGTCTACCAATATATGAGTACTCTGTCCATATACTTTCCCTTTGTACAACAACAGCTTCTTCTGTGATTTCAGCTGTGCTGTCTGAGACTGCATCTGTGCGATGTGCTCTGAGGGAGTGTCCATCTGCTGAAACTGTAATGTCAGACTGGAAAGGACTTCTTCTGAGATACTCTCAACCCGGCCACTTGCTTCAGTGGCATCTTCAGGCTGATTTACCTTGGGGGTGCTCTCAACACTGGTACCTGTGCAGTACCCTGAGAGTTTCCCTGAGGAGCTGGAGCTGAAGCTGGAACTGGAGCTGGAGTTGCAATCGCTGCATTGATGCTGTGCTGACGCTTGAGCTCCTTAACCAGGGTGTTGATCGTGTTGACGAGTTTGTTAAACTCATTCTTGGCACCCTGATTCTGTTGCTGCTGTCTCCTGGGCTGGAAAGGATTCTGAGCTGGTGGCTTGCATTGTATGGCTTTTCCATCTGGGGTCTTAGTGGAATAACAATCCTTTGCGAGACATGTATGGCAGGTATGCCACGTATGATATGTATGACACATATATCATCGGTCATATCCCTGACATTGTTAGTACACTATTACAAAATGCAAGGTGAATCTATGAACGAACGCAACTAAAACTACACAGCACAAATCCTAAAGCCACTAATCCGTTGGACTTGGCTACTTTACATCTTCAGAAGCCAAAACCCGGTAAATCCCTGCACGCACAAAGTCTACAGAGTCAGCAGAAACATATAATAAAACGTATTCGCGCAGGCATAAATGATGGCGGACGATGCAGCGAAAAAATGGACATGCCAAACTAAGAATATGAATGCAAGCATGCTGCACAATGACAGCGCAGGACGCGAGTTAGCAGAAATGTTGGGAGTCGAACCCAACCCGACGGGTAAAATACCCGACGGACTCCAAGCACTCGTATGCCAATCAAAGCATAAGACAGCTATGGGGTATGGCAACACGATCACAAGAAACAGAGCTGCGCACCCTCAAATTGAAATGATGAATAAACTAAAATGCGGCAGCTAAAGTTACAAAAAGGTCGCTGGCGTCGCATGAACATTTTGCACGCTAGTTGGCAGGAATCTGAGAATCGAACCCAGATCGCGGGCCACCGACATTACCCGATGGGGCCCGATCCGGCCATCGGGATCGGGATCGGCCACCGGAACCATACTGCAACGAAGAGTGTGAAACCAACAAAAGCAAAGAAATTTTGAAAACATGCGTTCACTCACAAGGAATTTGCAACAGCAAAAACTAACAAGCAGAGAAGCGTTTCACGGGTTGTTGCGTGTGCCTGAACGAAAAATGAACGGACGGGGTGGCGGCCGAGCTAATTATCATTAGCTAATTATGATGCGTGGAGTCCTTGAAGCCGATTGTCGACAATGATTATGTGGTTAAACCGTCTCGATGTCACGCTTACCGCTGCAGTGAACCAACGACCTGGCACGATGACATTATCACGCTCGCGCTTTCGTTTGGATCCATCTTTAGCCACACAATCCATTAGCACGCGAAGTCGGATGTTTTGGCGACAGTCCGATCGGTCGGTCGAAAATTAGTCCGATGGAGTATTGTGTTGTATTCAAGATCCAGGCGACAACTTGAAGATCTTGTCTTCGGAACCGGACAGTCCGATCGTTCAGTCGACGATTCGATCGGTCGGTCGAAAATTAGTTGATGTAAGATTGGAGTATGCGACAATTCAAGATGCGGAAACGTATCCGTTAGCACGCGAGATCGGACAGTCCGATCGTTCGGTCGACGATTCGATCGATCGGTCGAAAATTAGTTGATGTAGGATTGTGTTGTATTCAAGATCCTTGCGACAACTTGAAGATGCCCTTCTTCAAGCATCTGTCATCTGACTGTCCGATCGTTCGGTCGACGATTCGATCGGGCGGTCGAAAAATAGTCGATGGGGGGATGGTGTATCTTCCAAAGGCGTGCGATAACGCTGAAGATCAAAATTTGTTATGTGGAAAGTTTTTGGGCAGTTTTGACAGTGTTCCGATGACGATGTCGTTTCGTCCCCCCACCTTGCGAAATCGTTCTCTGTCCCTTTAAGGGAACGAAGCCCCGTTTCTGGTTTTTTTTTCAGAAGATGCCTTTTTTGACGTGCGACAGAAACATTTTCTTGCGACAGCGACAGAAATGGCCATGCATGCGACACAAAAGACCGGGTTCCCATCACCGTGTCTAGAAACCTCGAGAGGTTTGTAGAAAACAGGTGTTGGAGAGCTGCCTTTTCCTGAAGCTTTCTTTGCTCGAGGTCGGCTTCCCTGCTCCTCTGGAAGGCTTCTCTGAAGAACGTGAGGTTTTCATTCAGGCGGGCTGCCCGGGCGGCAGCATTTTCATTGTGCTTGGGCAATAAGGCTGGAAACGGGATCTTCAGAATTATATTTTTTGCCTCAGCTAAGATATGGCTATCATGTGTGCGGGCTTCCATGCACGTAATGGTGCGTCTGAGAGTGGTCAGCCACTTGCAGGTGTAGTTAGACACCGCTGAGGGTTTGCAAGTAACTCCTTTAGGGTTCAAGTTTCTGGTGCCAAAGGAGTGACTTGCTGCTTTGTTTGCTAAGTCGTGAAGGTTTTTCCATGTGGCTTCGGAGTCAAGCCCTTCATCCAAGTCCTCATTACCCAGGTCAGTCTCATTCGGCAGCGATTCGACAAGTAGTGATTTAAGCCTCGCAGCGTATGCCTTCCATCCTGTAGCATACCGGAAAATAGTTTTTTTAAGGATTGTGGGGGGCCGTATGTTTCCTTGATTGTGGGCAATCTTTCCTGACATAAAGATATTGCCATTATCCGATTATTGTAGCCGTGTTCATCATTCGTCGTCGCGTTGCTACTCAGCCATAACCACATTCAACGAGAAGCGCTTTACATGCGAGATGCGCTCTGCGAGGGGCGAAAAAACCAGTTTCCTGCGCTCGATTCAAACACTTGAAAGGTGCCGCTGGAGCCGCCGGACGTGGGGAAATCGGAAAACACGGCAAGGGGAACAAACCAATCCTGGCGGGTGGTGCGAAAAAGTATGCCAAGCGAACAAAGTTAGACAAGCTGTTGACGATCATGCGGTTTTTCTGCAAGAACAAGATAACACGGTTTAAAACAGTGCAAAAACGAAAAGAAAAAAGAAAACTAACGGAAGTAGACAAAGAAAACAGTGCAGGAAGAAAACAGTGCGGTACACACGCGCCGCCAGTCTGCGATGTTTGGCGAAACGAATTAATCGTAGCGAGGCTTGCTGTTCAAATCATAAGTTCAAAATTCCGGTTGCGTTCGAAAGTTCTCGAGAGCGCAACCACCTCTATCAGCCAATCAACGCGCAACGCAACAACGCACGCCCGCGCCCCGTGCCGGACCCACAAATCGGGTTCTTGTTGAATCGCGAGTGTTTGTGAAAGTTTGTCCGTGCTGATGCTCGACACTCGCTCGATTGTGACACGGAACGCTCGTCGTCATGTGACTCGATTGCAACTATTGCATGCCACACCGATTGGTCGTAATTACTGTTACGAAAATAATTTATGTTATCAAATAAGCATTCCGAACACGGGGATAAACTTCACACAAATTATTTTTTGCAAATTTGATTTTCACACAAATTTAAGGTACATCAAAATCAATGCATCCATAACAAAACATTCACATTCCCAACACATTTTTTTTTAATCCCCAAAATTTGGGTATCCCTTTATCAAGGGCACATCCCCACCTGACTGCCGACTCCATCAACCACTGACGCAGCAACACTTCCTACGAGTCGGGTTGCTCAACTTCGCCTCCCCCCCTCGACCTTTCGACCTTTGCGGCTGCCCTGTCGGCGCACTGCTGTCGTGCCTCGGTACCCGGCTGACGACCTCCGCCCCTCGTACCCTCTGAGGCATTGTGTTTGCGTGTTTGTAATGGGTATATGCGTGTGTTTATGTATGTATATCAATATACAACGAAGATATGCCGATAGTATCACGAAATCGATAGATTGCCTTGGGGTTCTCGCTCCATGCGCGGTAAAGCAAATTGATTCAAGGTATTTATGTGACAATGCCGTTGTCATACAGATTATAATCAGTAATCGATGGCGACGGAGAATGATGGCACGGAATGCGCGGCGAGGCACTTACAAATACAGTATTCTGCATCTAAATGTAAAGTCCATACGTACTACGCTATTCGATCCCTACTTAGCATGGCCACACACACACACAATACGTGGGTACATAGTGCATCCGGTCTGCTGCTGCTACGGTGTGCCAACGAAGTCGGTCCAAGGATGAGCCACACATATATTCCAATGTATCTGAAAGTGGATCAGTAGAGTGCTGGAGACCACAGAGGCGCGGGTCTCAAAGGATATCTTGATAAACAACACTAAAAGGGACCTTCTCGAATTTCACCTTGGTGCCTCCATATTGGACTTGTCCATCGGGGCCAATCAACGGATGCCGTTCTTCTTCCGGATGCTGACGACCCCGTTTGAGATATAGATAGCCTAATGCGAAAGCTGCCACACATAGAGCTGTACAAACTGAGGCAAGGATTGCCACAAACATAAAGTTATGTGAACCACTACTGGCATCTTCTTCTTCCTCCACTTGCACAACATCTTGTTGATATACTTTGTATGAGACGATCTCCACAAACACAGCGGGGTTGTGTTCGGAGTACTCGACGTTGGTGAGCAAGGACTCGGCAACGGCGCCCTCGGCGACCAACGTAATCATTTCTGTAACTAAATCGTGTGCAATGTCCTCGTTCTCTGCAACCACCAACACAAATACTCAGCTTAGCTTACAGCACAAAAGTGTTTTGAAAGTTACACATGAAGAGTTAAAGGCCATCCTCGTTCTTTGTCAATACATGCAACGGTTGCCACACCGGACTGGTTCTAGGACTAAGAAGGCTGGAAAGGGATGACTGTCTCCTCACGAACAACCCATTTTTCATACAAAGCAAGCTAAGGATAACATACAAATGGCAAGCTTGCTGCTCATCCCTTGAGACAACACCACTGTGTTTTAGCTTGGGATGGGCGCCTGACACCTGTGCGTAGGGTGTCCGACACCACAACAGTATTCTCATTGATGCATTCGGAGGAGGAGTCTTGAGGTTGAGCCCCTGAGAGTCCATAAGCCACGTTGTTGAACGTCTCAAGCATTTCTATGGGGAAGCCTGTGCAGGAAGTGGTGTCGCTGAGCAGGCCTCGAGACCTGGGAGGAGGAGGACTTGGAGGGGACGGGATTGCATGCACGGCAAAAAAAATGCGGTACACCATCGACACAAGGAACGGATAGGAGGAAGTGAATGAAGGGGGCGGTGAAGGGGAAGGGGAAGG